>JAOUQV010284974.1:0-13776 GCA_028565295.1 Aspidoras spilotus
AATATACAAGTTACACTTTTTTAATGGAATTATGGAAATAAATCAACTTTTTCATCATTTCCTAATTTTATGACCAGGACCTAAATATTAGGGATGAGTGAGTACACCACTATCTGTATCTGTATCTGTATCTGTATCTGTATCTGTTCAGCCATCTAAATTACTGTATATATATATATATATATATATATATATATATATATATGTGTATGTGTGTGTGTGTATATACAATATGCAATGCAGTAATGTGGTTAACTGGGAAAACAGTAGCAGTGTTCAAAAATAAAGTATCAATAAACAACAAGGCTCTGTAACCTGGCTCAACACAGAAGTGTTGGGGGTAAATGTAGCTTATGAAAAATATTCAAAATATCTCAAAATTCAGAACAGAACATAGATCAGGTGATAGTCAGAAGACTAAAGTACTCATAATCAAACATAGTATCAAGGCCAATAAATAGATAAACACAGAGCGGGCTCCGTAACAGTAATCACACTTGTGATATTTGCACTGGACTGGTCTTGAATGAGTCTGCTTTTGCTGCACAATGTGAACACAGAATGAGATACAGGTTAATGCAATAAACACTGGTTTGGTGAGGAATAGCAGAGTTAATTCCTGCTTCTTTTCCCATTCCCCTTATTTTAGCACTATTCACTATCACATTTACTAGAAAATGAATATAAAAATAGAGATGATGGTTGTAAGGTTGGGAACTTAGTTCGGGTTTGTATTGCCTTTTTAGCAGAGATTACTATCTTCAGTAATGATGATGAGACTTTTGAGTCTGGTTCCTCTCAAGGGTTCTTCCTCTTATCATCTCAGGGAGTTTTTCGTTGCTACTTTCGCCATCCTGCTTGCTCAATAAGGAAAAAAATAACCTTGAAAATGTTATATTGTTATAATGTATATAATTTCTTTAAAGCTGCTTTGTAACAATGTCCCATTGTAAAAAGAGCTATATTAATTGAATTTAATTGAATCTTTACTTCCTAGAACCTGGAACTGTAAGAATAGTATCACATCTAGATGCAACTCACAGTACCTCTGGCTTATGTGTTTCAGGAGCGCTCCAACACTGCCAGTGATGAAGACCAGGCGTAAAGACGCTAAACAGCATATACTGTATTTTTAAAGCCTTAAGCTGGACATAATAAGTGCAGATTTAGTACTACGTGAATGGACTACTTGCATTGAAAGCTGCACTTCCGTTTTTAAATAGTACAGCTGCTATGTTTCCTCTACTATTGTTTACATTGGCCGACATACTCAAAATGTTGTTTTATTGCTAGCATTTGATTGAAACGACAGCTTGGCTAACCAGCTAGTTAAAACTCAAGAGCCGCACTAAAAAGAACGCAGTAGTATTTGTGCAAGTAGTCCATTAGAATCCTTAGCTACTACTTTGTTGTTTTTTTTTTTTTTTTTAACAGCAAAACTTGTACCCTTTGGAAGTTCTGTCTCTAAGAACCATACAGTCTAGCAATTAAAAAATAAAGAAAAACAAATAAAGATAAAAAAAATTAAAAAACAAACATATTTAAATCCAGGCTAATCACACACACTGGACCTGCCTAGTCTGCCTAGTTACAAGGCTATACACATTTTTATTTCATTTTAAACCAGTACTGCACGTGCTTTGATGTTAATGCCATTTGTATCACACCTCCCCCTTGTGGCCGTGTTAGTTTTCACAATGATTTTCCCCCTGATAGTTGGTACTGTATATTATCTGATAATAACTCCAAATGTTTTACGTGACACTGTTTTCAGTTCATAATATCATGCCATATTGATTTCTTATGTTCTTTTACCTTGAAGTCATATGTTTGGTGCAATAACGTACCATCTAGCTGCATGCAAATAGGGTTAGCAGTTTAGTCGTCACATCTTTCTTTCCCAGCTTGAGGTACTGTTAACCAAAAGTTAAGACTACCACCAAGATTGTGTGTAAAAACGATCAAACTCCATGTACTGTGTGTCACATTCGACTCTGAAAGCCCATGCCGCCACCACCACTGGTAGTCTTGACGTGTGTTGCTCTGGATAAGAGCGTATTTGGAATAAAAGCTCAGAATGTGGAAAGCATGCTGTTTCACATTTGTAGTAATGTGATGTTATGTGGATATTCTAAATGTTTTTTGGGGTGTCTTCTCTTTGTCCTTGATGAGATTCAGCTTCATGGATCTTACCCAGGGACTAAAGTTGTTGTATGTAAAAGCAACACTGCATTCTATTTTGAGTTCACAATGGGATATCTGGGATATCTTTTAGATTTGGGTAGCGTACTTTGTTTGTAGAATATTAATTTCAGTAAAATATTCCGACCAGTTGGACAATCTTTAGAGAACGCTTCTGACTGGTTGTATTAATATTCCCTAACCATCATGATATAAAAAAAACTTGGATGAAAAGGGCTCTAAAGCATAATAACTTGGAATGCATGTTCTCCAAACTTTGCTGGAACACTAGTGTAAGCTAGAAGTTTAGCAACTAACACTCCAAAATAGATCTATATGATTTCAGTGTTGCTTTCACGTATGATTACTTTACACGGGGAGTTTACTCCATAGTGAAGGAAAACGTTTGTGTATTGTGTTAGTCACTGAGTGGGAGTGGACACTCGGGTACAACAATAAAGTACTGTAATGTCACAGCAATATAACATTGACTGTATTGGGACAATCCTCCTTCTCCTTCGTATTATTCTTCATATGCTTTGTTAATGAGTTTTATTTGCCTCCTTTTAGACCAAACCTTTTTTACTGAGGGCCACATAAGGAAAAATGTATGACGGGCCAGTCCATTCACTGCAGTTTAGGGTTAGGGATCACTTCTCGTCTAGCGTATTTAAAATCAAACTTTACTGAGGAAGTATTAATTTTTCCATTTTTATGATATTTACTGCACACACTTGCTATCTTGTACTTTTTGTTTCTGTCAATTTAGTCACCCGTCTCAATTGTTTTTGCTTGTGTTTAAACAAAGGTTTACTTGAAAGCAGCCCCAAATATTCTGTTGTAACACCTGTTAGGATGAAGCAATTCAATACAAAAATATACCACTTTAATAAGACGGGACCATATTTTATTGTTTCTGGATGCCAAGTAAAAATTAACCAAGGGCCAAGATTTGGCCCTTGAGCCATAGTTCTATGCTAAGCAACACCTAGTTAATACCTTGCTTGCTTACTTTTTTATTTTTCTTCTTTGGGGTTAAGTATGCATTTTTGTTGTATTGCTCTGTAATGTTCTAGATTTATTCCATTATTTCACTATTCTTAAATTGCTCTGGTTGGACCAGTAGCTTTCAAGAAAGGTAAAAAACATCTTATTCTTTCCAGTACATCTCCAATCTCTAAAATACTTTTAATTGATATGCTTCATAATCCTAATTCCCTCATTTCTGTTAACATCTTATTTCCTCTAGATTATTTGGATCTGAAAATATGCAAAGTAATGATGTCACAAGTGAGTTAAAATAATCTACACTATCACATTTGGATAGTTGTGTGTTGGTTAAAAGTATTTTAGGTATTGGAAGTAAAATGTTGTTGAAAATACCAGGAGCAAACTGCGGGAGCTGCGATGGCTGACAAGAGATTGGAATGCTAAGTCAGTGAGCACATCTTTTCAGACAAACATTGTGCCCTGATGATGGTGTTTGACATTTATTAACAAAAGATAATTTTTTTTTCTATTAATTTATTATTATTATTATTGGGCGGCACGGTGGCGCAGTGGATAGTGCTGTGGCCTCACAGCAAGAGGACCCGGGTTCTATCCTTGTGTGGGGAAACCTGGGAATTTCTGTGTGGAGTTTGCATGTTCTCCCCGTGTCCGCGTGGGTTTTCTCTGGGTACTCCGGTTTTCTCCCGCAGGCCAAAGACATGCACGTTAGGTAAATTGGAAATGCTAAAATTGTCCAGTCCTAAGCCCGAAAGGGTGAGGGTTGTGTCAGGAAGGGCATCCGGCGTAAAACATGTACCAGATCTTGGTGCGAGGGACTCGCTGTGGCGACCCCTGGTGACAGGGAAAAAGCCGAAAGATGAAAAAAAAAAATTTTTATTATTATTATATTTCCTCTTCTTTCAGCCTCTCTCTTTATCAAATGTTCCCACAGCTAGTCAATCCTCACTGAAGATCTTGCATTATTGATTTGGCAAATGTTTTACGTTGGATGCCCTTCCTGACTCAACCCCCAATATTTACCCGGGCTGGGGACCGGCACTAGAAATACACTGGCTTGTGCTCTCCGATGGTTGGGTTATTATTATTATTATTATATTACCTTGCATTAAACATCAAAGAAGAAAAAGCAAATAAAGAAGATAGTGTTGATCAAACTTTAATGGACATTAGTGTCCTCCAGGTGGCAATAGGGCCTAAAAAACCTTATTGAACCAATACCAGTACTTCACCCTCACCACCTTCTGTCTGTTTTTATCTATAAGTGAATTGTCCTGAACATCATAGTCCGTTCTTGGACTTTATTAAATCATTAAAAGTTTGCTAAAACACACCTGGATGTCTTAACACCACCATTTATAGTCATTCATCTTTAGTAACCACTGAAGAAGTGGATCCTTTCTCTCTCTTTCTTACACACACACCCCCCTTTCACTGTTTCTGGAAATTTTTTTACTGTGCTTCCAGGAAGTTCTTAAGTGAGTCAGAGTAAGCTGACATCCAGAATCGCTAGAGCAAAAGGCAGCTAGTACCACATATGAAGATAGAAGAAAGGGAAAGCAAGCAGAATAAAATTTTCAGTGTAAATTACATGGGTTTAGATTCTTCTGAAATGGAAACTAGGCTAGTGGAGTGTGTGTCGTAATTTGCATGTAGTGAAGGCTCAATGGGTAAATCTGTAGGTTACTGATCAGGTGGTGGGTGGCCCTGACTAATAAACATGGGTATGCTTAGAATTTTCTTTTATTATGTATTCATGCATACATTTTTTTGCTTAACACACACAGGGGTGTGGGCCAGCTGGTGCCCGCACTACAATACTGGATCTAAGGGCAGGAACAACCCTAGACAAGGTTCCACTGCATTGGCCCAAACTCACAATCATACACGCATTCAAATTTAGAGATACCACTTAACCAGTATGTATGTCTTTGAAATGTGGAAGCTACTCTGGTTGTGGCTTAGACCAGGGTTAATTTCAGGGTCAGAAATGCTCAAAATTGAAAACACCGGTCATTGAAATATTGCGCTAAATTTCAAAGCTTCTTTAGACATATGCATAATACTGTGCTTAATACAAAGGGGTGAGTGTCGAATCAGCAATGCAAATCGACAGAGCTGCTGCAGCAAACATGGATCAACTTGTGAATGGATAATGTTCCACCATAACTAGGATTAAGTGGCTATTGATTATATATTAATGAATGAAGGAATAAATATGCTAAACTTAACTATGCATCAGCACATACACACATTCATCTCGTCTCCAATCATTATCAAAGGGCAGGCTGGGTCAGGTCTTGCCTCATAAGTGTGCACACGTTGGTTTGTATGCATGTCTTTGTGACTCTAGTGAGATGCGGTTCAGCAGCTCTTTCTGCATTCTTCAAATGCTCTCTTGTCATTTGTTCTCTGTCTGCCAGCAGCGTGAGCTCATGTGCAAACAGAAATGGATGTGTACACTGATTTTCAGTTAGCCTACAAAATCTATGAAACATTATTGTGTCAGATTTTGGATTAGATAACATTCTTCGCCATTTGATGTCGTCCTACACTCAGCCGAATACATTTCAACTGTATTAAACCGGGTTTTTTTTTTTACTCTCTTAACATCTTTACAAAGACATAAAAATAGCCATGACGTTTTAATTTGAGCAAACAAAAATACTCCCTGAAATGATTAGAGTAAGAAATCTTTAGAAATATAAGAACCCATCCTCATTTAGATGGGTGACAGCAGATAGTGCTGGTTTCCCTGTGTTTGCTGAGGTATTCTCCGGGAGCTCCAGTTTCCTCCTGCGTTCCAAAGACGTCCATGAAAATTTAATTAGTGTCTCTAAATTTCCTGTTAGTTTGTAAATGTGTGTGCGCACCCTATAATGGATTGGTGTCCTGCCCTCGCACCCAAAGTTCCTGGGTGGGCACCGGCTTCCCCGTGACCCTAGAACTAGGATTAAGCAGGTATAGAAAACAAATGAATCATTTCTAATGTGTCTTTAAATTGTCCATCATGCTGATCTTAAGTTGGTGGATTTAGGACCATTCAAATGGAGCAAGTAATTTTCTGGTAATGACAACTCCTTGCAAAATTAAGGAAAACGTTACACTTCTAATCCTGGTGAACTATATATACTATGGCCTGGATGTATTGTATACCACTCTACCAAAGTGTAGAGAAATTCTATGTATTTATAATGAAAAAGAATTGACTATAAGTACAGATTTTTGTGTTACTTGTCCGTGAGATTTAGGAGGCTACAGAAGGGACACTATGTAACCATGATGACTTCAGATGCAGACTGTGTGGTGAAAATCTGGCCTTGTATCGCACCACCAACTTTACATAGTTGTGACTGGCCCTGTCTGGACAAAGAATGATATTTTTCCACCTTTGCAAATACCGTGCTTGTTTAAATAAATAGGGCATATGTCAAAATGAAATAAAATTTAAAAAACCCTCCATCCTTCTATCAACTCCCTTGTTAATAGATGTCATGTTCAGTCTTAGTATAGTCTATGTGTATTATTTATATGCATTGTAAAACTTTTTTTAAAAAGGTACAAACCAAATCAATATCAATCATAGTCTTTACTAGGCTACAAATACAATTCCCTTGCACAAGGTACAAAACATATTGATTTTGAGTTCTGTTACAAAAACAACATGCTGCAGGATCAGAATCAGGCCAGACCTTTAGATTCACCTGGGTCCTTATTCCCTAATGAAAATAGTGTTTCTATGGGAAGAATGTCTAGAACCTTCTAATTGCCTCCTGGTAGGGAAATAGTGGGAGTCTCCCTGGTGTTCATGATGCCTGGACCGCTGAATAATAATGTTCAGATCTCGCTCAGTATTTTGCATCAAAGTAAATGATGAGCTTGGTATCTGAATGGAAATGATGTGGTTTATTGTTTTGGTTTTGGATCAGGAAAAAGTCAAGGAGATTAGTAATTCTGTCTGATTAGTAATTAGTAATCAAGGAAACAAAATTCACTGAATTTGAAATTCTTTGCACAAATAAAATGTCTATTATAGATATAAAAATATCTATTCAGTCGATTCCAGTAATTATTATTATGTACAGACCACTGGTTCAAAATTCTACATTTCTCAGCTATATAATAAACAAGATCCTCTTTTGACAGCATGTATGTCTCTCTCTCATCCCTATGGTGGCAGAGAAGTGCAAAACACTTACTTCCACAAAACATGGTTCGACATTACCGTCACAAACCTGTGCTTGTAGCTCCAGTTTGACTCGCACAAAGGTGAGCAACAAGCATTTCCTGTGTATTGTACCTATTTATTTCTGTCAGAATCCCGTTTGTAAAACTGTACCAGGCATTTTGTGAAAGTTTACCGGGCTTTGTAAAAGTGTACTGCAATCCTGTTTACACACAGTCACTGTTGGTGACTTTTCCTACAGAATATTTTTAAACGATTTTTACCCAAATGTGAATAGGGTATAATTTTGTGTCTGGTTCCTCTCATGTTTTTCTCTCTCTCTTATAATCTCAGGTAAAAGTAAATCTTATATAAGCTTCATGGTTATATCTTGATGTGCATTTCTGTATAGTAGCTTTTTTGTTCATAAATTTCAGTGTAAAAAGCACTATAAGGTACAATATTATTTCTGCATGACGGTTTTTTATTAAAAGCTTCATGTTTTAATATAAAGATTATTTAAAATTAGTTAAAATTCTATAAAATTGAGCAAGATATCAACAGATATCAACACACACACAAACACACACACACACACACACACACACACTGAATCATTTCGGACTGTACAGTATGTGCATCCATCCTTAATTATTAGTAGGTGCGGAAGTAGGCGGGTCTTATAAAGATGACTCTCATCACTTTCATGACATAAAACCATATCTCCGCCCACTCATACGCATTTTGTACATCACGCCACTGAGAAAACCACGCCCACCTCCCGGCGCAAGCGCCTCTTATGAAATGGATGAGATTTAAAGCTATTTGCTGTAAACGGAGTCTCCCAGCCCTGCACGAGCCACTATAGAAACGTGCGGACGTGGTGCGGACGTGGTTACTGAGGCGTTCTGTAAAATATTTGACTTGTATTTATAATAAATATAAAACAATCTTGTAAAGAAACCTGAGCTCTCGGGAAAATGCTGTTGAGCAAAATCCGGACACTGGTTTTAAAATGTATTCTTCTGGGAATCATCTCTCTGCCTCTGAGCCGTAAGTACAATGATTCAGTTAAAGTTAATGCTGTTAATAAGTAAAAATAATATATATATATATATATCTCATATATATACATCATCTTATTTATATATCATCATCCTGTTTATTACGAATATTATAGTGTATTTGACTAGATTTATTACTGCCATACATTTACATAAGGATATGTCAATTGGCTTTTACTATATTAAGCTAATATATTTTTAATCTAAAATGTTTAAGGCTTTTTATTATTATTTTTAGTTTTATTTAGTGCTCTGTGCTTACTTGTTAATAGCGAGGCAGAAATGAAACAGAGAAAAAAAATCCCTAATCCAATCAGATGTATTATTCATTGTGATGTAAATGCGTTTTAATGTATTATAATTACTATTTAAAACATTTTAAACAATAGAATCTTTCTGGAATTACCGGAATGAATGAGAATGAAGTTTATTGGTTACACAATGACAGCGTGTCGTCCAATCAGGTAAAAGCTAGTGGTATAACTAGTGGGCGTGGTCGAGACCGGTTTCACGCGCCGGGTGCGTCTGGGTGACTTTCCTACAGGATTTATTCTCATGTTTGATGCATGTAACATACATGAAGTTTAGTTTTTTTATTTCAGGGTTGTGCACTTACAGGCACTATCAGTTCTCTCGCCCCCATGCATCAGTTATTAACAAATTTTAACTAATTAACTAATTACTTTATCGTTGACTCGCATTATTTATTTATTTTTTATTTAAACTTTATTGCTTTATATATATATAATTAGATTTTTGTTTAAATATTTATGTTACTAGTAATATGTTTACACACTGTTTATTACACATTCTTCAGGGTCTATACAAATGAGGATGCCTAATAGAGTTGGGGTAAAAAAATCTTTGTGGTTATATTATTTATAATATTTATGTAAAGCTGTTTTGTGACGATGTTACTTTGTAAAAAGCGCTATTATATTTAAATATTATTCAGAACATCAGAGGGACAGCACAGGAAAATTTAGAGAGGGCCGATTGAGATGGTTTGGACATGTGCAGAGGAGGGACAGTGGATATATTGGTAGGAGGATGTTAGAAATGGAGCTGCCAGGCAGAGAGCAGGCAGAGATGACGACCAAAGCAGAGATATATAGATGTGGTCAATGTAGACATGCAGGTAGTTGGTGTAAAAGCAGATGATGCAAAGAACAGAGTGAGGTGTAAAAGATTTACACGCTATGGCGACCCCTGATAAAAGGAAGAGGCAGAAAGAAGAAGAATTACTCATTTTAATATTATTCCACCAGCTTTTCGGTACATATCGTCTCCTATTTTTTTTAGATTTGGGTTCAGCTGTGGCTAAATGAATAGGATAGAGGGCTGGGGACTGAGAGATGCCGGTTTGATCCCCACTCTGAGCAAGTCATGGCTGAAATGCTGTTAAGCAAGGCACCCAAACCCCAACTTTTTCCTGTGTGCCTCAATGGGGCAGCACACTGCCTTACCTGAATGGGTTAATTGCAGAGAATAATTTCCCTAAGGGGATCAATAAAGTATTCAAAATCAAAAAAAAAATATATTGACATTAGGCAAACACAAAAACATCTGGCATGTTAAGGAGAATTTGGCTTGTTTGTACAGAGAAATGATGACTGTTTGTTTACTGCTGTAACCCATTCTATTTCACAGCTCAAAATATTGAATTTGGCTTAGTCGGTTATATTACGTATTATTACTCCTCCTTCCATTCAGTTACTAAAGGACTGGTTAAATTGGATACACCTGTAGGACTTTCTAGATTATTATTATTATTATTATTATTATAAACTGTAATGTTTATAATAAAGATAATTCACTGCCTTTACTGATAAAGGGCACACTACTAATCTCATATGTCTCTCTATCTCTCTCTGTGTATCTCTCTCACTCTGTCACTCCCGCTCTCTCTCCTTAGTTCTCTGCCACAGTCTTTACCTTTCAGTGTTTTAAGAAGTTGACAAACTTGTCTGAGAAGTGGTGTTACTATAAACATTCGAAGTATTAGTCAGATAGAACATGTACCACTTAATAAACCTGGTCGATATTTCAAACGCTCTTTTAAGCAAATGCTTGTAACTTAATTTTTAATCCTCTATATGATTATAAAAACAATCCAAAAAGAAATCGATATAAGGGATGCAATGGTTTTGTATATATCAGTAGCTTTGATTGTATATTGTTGTTCTGTTTGCTATATAGTGGGAGTTATACTGTTTAACACTGAAATATGCTGACATGTTCAGTTGTTTTCTATAACAGAAGCCCGGACAGCTGCAAAATTTATATTCTATTAATGGTTAATGATGACATCATTCTAAGGCAATATCATTTGTCCACAACACAGTGATTTGTATAAAATAGTATATTGAAGTTTGTTTAAGGATATGTTTATTAAGCACAAATGGAATGAGTCTCCAGTATCAGCATTGCTCCATTTCTGTGCATGTTTTATTTCTTACTTAGCTGAGGCATAAGTTCAGCTTAATGGTTTCAATACTTGTTGGAGCTTTTAATGCATCCTTAACTTACTGTAACTCTAACAGCTAATACTCTGTCAGAATATATAATCTCTTTCAAATGTATATACTGTGCATATTTGTAAATGTGCACACCTGTATGGGTGAAAAGAACATATCCAAATGACCATATTTAGAATTTTTGTCTCAGAAAACAAATGAAAGGGTCTTTTTTTTGGAGTAAGATGAGCAGTTGGTTTCAGAATTGCATTGTCCGAGTAGGTATGCAAAAGTATCTCTGCTTTGACATAGGTCATGCTTGATTCATGTACAAATAGGGATTTTCAATTGAAGGAAGAACAGTAACTATGTGCAACTGGAAGTGAACTTCCCTTAAATTAAAAGTTTAAATGTTAAATATCGAATGATATTTAGTATAAATTCTGTTCAAAATATTTATTTCTATAAATTCTGCCTTAATTAAACACTACAGAAAGATTTTGGATTTTCTAACCATGCTTTTTTAACTAAATGATACGAGAAATGTTTGAATGTTACCACAACATATTTATTGCAAATGTGACAGGCAAAATCTCCAGAAGAACTATGTCATGTTATCTAAGACTAAAACCTACCAGCTAATCTGCTAATAAAGCTGCTTTTATGTAGAAACAGTATTTATTAGGGTTATATTTTTAAAGGATTTATAATTTATAAAATATATTGTAGGTTGTTTAACATACTTTACCTTGCCCCACAATTCCGTACGTGTTCATTCATAGTTTTTATGCCCTAAATATTAACCTGCAAAATGTATTTGAATAACAAAAATAAGGTGTGTCCAAACATTTTTACTTCTTCTGTTATATGAAATACAAATGTGTTTCTTGTTTGAAGGTCAAATTTGAGCTTAAAGCTAGTGGACCTATAGACTGAGATATGACCTTGCTTTATAAATGGAGGAATAACTGTGGGATAAAAAAAAGCCCCTTGCATACTGATGCTTGTAAATTTTAAAGTTCCCCATCTCTTTCTCTCTCTTTCTCTTTCTCTGTCTCTCTCTCTCTCTCACTGGAGTTTTCAGGAGTAAATTTGCCATTCAAATTATTATGCTGGTAAGAACAAGGCAACCTCAAAGACTACGATGGTTTCTCTACTTCCTGTACCTGATGCAAACATCGAATCTTGGATTATTCCAGTATTACACACGTGCTTATTTTATTGCACAATTTTCTGCTGCTAATTGCCAGATACTTGAAGCTGTAAGAAAAATTGTTGCTACAGCATGTGTTGAGTTTGTACTATTCCTGATATTATCTCTGTCTTACCCCGCCTCCATCATCCCCTGCGTAGTATTTGAATTATGCAGAACATCCTCGGAGTCCAATGAGCAACTGGTGGTGTGATAACTAAACTCCTCCTTTCACCATTGTCTTAAAGAGGAAGGCAAAATATCATCAGGTGAAGCAACAAAAGGATTACATTTGTAACCAAACCTGAAAAAAGCTTTCTGAGACATATGCCTCAGACGTCAGATCTGAATGTTCATCAGCACCAAACTAAATTCTCATCATTCTTTTCTCGTATTCTACTTATGAATTAATGGAACTGTGGTCTGGGGTTTTCTTACATTATCACTCTCACTGTCTTTCAGTTATTGTCCGTGTCTTTCCGCATCCGTGTTTTAAACCAACTTGTATTTCTTGTCAACTGTCATAGCTGGCTGCTTGGTTATTACATTATTACAACAGACAAAATACAATTATAGGGCGTAAATAGGGTGTGTGTGTCTGTATGTGTGTGTCTGAAGTGTACACAATGGATGTTATCTGCTCAGATATATATTATAGCACTTCCCATGATTAAGGATTGCCGTGTTGTTAAAGATTAACCCTTAAACTTTAGACAACTTCCTGCATGGTTTATCTTCTGACTTTTACAACATCTATAGAAAAGATGCATAAGTGTTTCGAAATCATTTACAGGTGCATTGTGTGATATTTAAGTCTTTCTAAGCTAACAATGGCAATATTCACCAGTATACTAATAATACCAATTATTATTATTATTAATATTATTAATATACATATGATGAACTCAGCTGTATATTCTTGTTATACCACCAGCATTTAGCTACATATGTTGTATTTGCTCCCTCATTAGTAGTTTCAGCAGATAAAGTAGGATTGATTGTGGTAAAGGACGGATTTAAATCATATAATACAGTTATATAATCAGTGCCCACATTTGAAAACTGACAAACCGCTTCATTCATTTTCTCTGCACATATAGATGCTGCTACGTGTAATGAGCGGCAGTTTCAGTGTGGGAACAAGAAATGCATTACAAACCACTGGGTGTGTGACGGGACGGATGACTGTGGAGACGGCACAGACGAGCTCCCCGCAACCTGCAGTGAGTCACACACGCTTAACTAACTGCTTTTCATTGCACTGGTCTGTGTAATTAATAACCAATCGTCTAACAATGGCCCTATGTCTTGTACAGGCGAGAAGAAATGTTTGTCATCAGAGTTTAACTGCAACGGGAGCCCTATTGAGTGTGTGTCCTCCAGGTGGCGCTGCGATGGGAAGGCTGACTGTGTGAACGGAGCGGATGAGCTGGGCTGCGGTATGATACATCAGACGTCTACCGCCCCCATTTTATTACTTTTGACATCATACACCACATTTAAAATTGGGTCTGGTCTGTTTTTCTAGTTCAGAAAGAATGACATGTGACAAACAAATCTGCAAATAGTGTATATACCAGTATTTATGAAACAAATTTGAACCAAAATATTATGCCTCATACCTTGACATACACCCACTGGCCACTTAATTAGGTACAGCTTGCTAGTAAAAGGTTGTACCCCATTTTGCTTTCAGAATTGCCCTAATTC
>JAOUQV010285931.1:6637-20735 GCA_028565295.1 Aspidoras spilotus
CCAAGTGGTGCCAGATCTTTACAAGAGTCTCTCTGGCAGATGTTCACATTTACCTATATTAAAAAAATAATAATTTAGGGACACTGACAACTATGGAGTGCAACAGGGTCTGTTTCTTGCAAATAGTGGCATCCTAAAAGATTATAAAATGTTTTTGCTACTTGAGAGGGCATTTCTGTGTCATAGTTCTACTATGAAGGCATTAAGGTGTTCTCCAGATTAAAAAAAACATGTTTATCCTGAAAATTTAACACGACTGAGTAATTTAATGCTGAATGAGTCTGAAGGCGGCGCTGTAAGAGAGGGAGGGAGGGAAGGAGGAATTAATGAATGGATGGAAAGGAGTGTAGAAAGTTGTCTATCATCATCTTCTTGTGCTTCCTCTCGATTTACAGAGTGCTTTAATAACATCAGACCTGTTTCTGGATTAAGAAATGAAAACCCAGCGGATGTTTGTTTCACGCCAGTTCAGACTTTTAATCTCAGGAATGTCTGTGTGTCTGTGCGTGTCAGCCATGAAGCGTCCCAAAACATTTTATTTAGAGCCTCTAAACATCAACTTTACAAATGCAATAGTACACTGTGATGATGTGAAATATTATTTTTCTCTAAATACACACTCACTGGCTAATTTAATAGGTACACATATTCAATTGCTTGTTAACACAAATTTTAGGCATGTAGAGGTGATCAATTCAACTTTATGGAGCAAAAACTGATCATCAGAATAAAGAAGAAATGCTTTGAGTGATTTTAAATGAGGTGGCATAGTTGTTGGTACCAGATGGTGCTGGTCTGAGAATTTTAGAAACTGTTTATATACTGGGATTTTCACACACAACCATCTCTAGAATGGTCGGAAAAAGGGAAAATATCCAGTGGGAGACACTTGTGTTGATATCAGTGAGAGGTCAGAGGAGAATGGACAGTCTGGTTTGAGATGATTATAGTAATACAAAAGTAACTCAAATAGACACTGGTGACAACCAAGGAATGTAGAATACCTTCATCTCTGAATACACAAGACGTCAAACCTTAAAGAAGATGGGCTACATTAGCAGAAATTCACACCTTTTACTCCAACGAGTACCTAATGAAGTGTTTGGTCAGTGTTTGTATATATTTTTTCCCACCAACATGTGGCACAATGGGTAATGTTGTCGCCTCACAGCAAGAAGCACACATGCAAAAGACATGCATGCTGGTTTAATTGGTGTGTCCAATGTGGCAGAAACAACCCTAGGCAGGGTGCCAATTCATCATAGGGCACACACACATTCATGCACTAAGTGCCACTTTAGAAACACAAATTAACCCAAAATCATGTTCTTGAGAAAACCGGAGCACACGGCAAAAAGAGGGAGAACATGTAAAATACACACAGAAATTTCCAGAGACCTACCTGGGGTCCTTCTTGCTTGCCACACATTATTATACATATTATTAATGTTCATCTATCAGCTTATTCTTTGTTATAATGATGAAAAGGTAAAACAGATGTATGTGTGTGTGTGTGAGAGAGAGAAAGAGAGAGATCTAATAATAAAGCATCTACAAAGGCTAAACACGTGTTTCTGGCAGCCATGTGGAGTGCCTACAGATATTTATCACAAAAAACCCAAAACTAATTATTTAAAGCTAATATTAATGTATATTTTATCATTCTTTCTTAAATTTCTTTACAAACTTGACAATTTAAACTGCGCCATTTAAAAAACAAAATGGGCGCCAGTTAGCTAGTTGATATTTCGTGTGGTTGCTTGTTCACTCATACAGCGTTTATGTGATTAATTTGCAAACATGTCTCTTGTCCAGTGCTGTAGAACTGGACACGTGACTCCGACAGATATTTCTGATTGACGGGTTCCACCAACGGCGAGTTCTGACAGCGCTCCCATGTGGTCTAGCGGTTAGGATTCCTGGTTTTCACCCAGGCGGCCCGGGTTCGACTCCCGGCATGGGAAATGCGTTTCTTTATTTATCTATTTTTTTAATTATTTACGTAACTTAATTATTAAGTCATGCACTATTTAACCTCGCAATGATTTAAATGATTTTTAAACACTTCGTGTTGAGTATGAGGTTAAGTGTTGTGTATAGGCGAAAAAGTCCTCGAATAATTAGTGTTATATATCCTTTATTATGGTAAATATTTTGACCTTATATGACATCGGTTAATTAAATTACATTTATATATTCCTGTTTCGATCGTGACACATGCCTCCGAAAGCCATATTTGGAATATAACTAACGAATTCCCTCTAGTGGTGGAAAATCATAACTGCAATAAAACTGCAATAAATTTAATATTTAAAAGCTGCACACCTTGAAGCAAGGAGTCACGGTCAGATTTCTTCTGACGATCTTGCAACCCAGAGGAAAATTGCTCTGAGTGTATTGTTTTATTCAGTTATTATTTGTGTGGATCATTGTGTTTTTTAACAAAGTGAATGCACAAACCAATAATAATCACACCAGGATGTGTTGTTTATTGTTACCAACACTAGGTTGCTATTTTGTGTTATTTCTCTGCAATCCTTAATCAATTCTTTAATATGACTGTATGTAATCACAGTTGACAGAGGGATGCCTGGAGCCTTGGGCATTCATTTACATAACATTCATTCATTAATTCTTTCATTAATTTTACATAATATTCATTCCTTAATTCTAGTTTTAGGGATCTTCTTCTTCTTTCTGCCTTTCCGTTATTCAGGAGTCGCCACAGCTAATCATTCTATTCCTCTGTCCTCTGCATCTTCTAATTTCACGCAAACTACCTGCATGTCTACATTGACCACATCTATATATCTCCTCTTTGGTCTTCCTCTCTGTATCCTGCCTGGCAGCTCCAATTCTAACATCCTCCTACCAATATATCCACTGTCCCTCCTCTACACATGTCCAAATCACTTCTGCCAAATCTAGAGTCTGCCCTCTCTAACTTTGTCTCCCAGTTTTCCAACTTGTGATGTACCTCTGATGTTCTCATTCCTAATCCTGTCCATCCTGGTCACTCCCAATGAGTACCTCGACATCTTAAGCCCTGCAACCTCTAGCTCTGATTCCTGTCTATTTCCTTTCCCCTTTCCTTTCACTTTTGCTGCATTTTGTCACACATCACTCCTGACACTTTTCTCCATCCACTCTATCCTGCCTGTACTCTCTTCTTCACTTCTTTTCCACACTCCCTATTTTCCTGGACAGTACCTGAACCTGCACCTTTGTGACCACTTCTTCCTGTAGCCTGACTGTTCCACCTGCCTCCCTCTCATTCACACACATGTATTCTGTCTTACAAGTGTTGACTTTCATTCCCCTCCTTTCCAGAGCATACCTCCACCTCTCCAAGTTTTCTTTTAGCTGTTCCCTGCTCTCACTACAGATCACAATGTCATCTGCAAACATCATAGTCCACAGTGATTCCTGTCCTTCTGACCTCATCTGTTAGTCTGTCCATCACCATAGCAAACACGAAGGGGCTCAGAGCCGATCCTTGATGCAGTCCCACCTTTACTTTGCAGCTATATGTCACTCCTACCACACATCTCACTACTGTCATGCTGTTCTCATACATGCCCTGCACCAATCTAACATACTTTTCAGCCACTCCCGACTTTCCCCCTTGGCACCCTATCATAAGTTTTCTCTAAATCTAAAAAGACACAGTGTATCTCTCTCTGACCTTCTCTATACTTCTCTATCAGCATTCTCAAAGCAAAAATCGCATCTGTGGTGCTCTTTATTGGCATGAAACCATACTGCTGCTCACAAACAGTCACTGATTGTCTAAGCCTAGCTTCAACAACTCTCTCCCAAATCTTCATTGTGTGGCTCATTAACTTTATGACCCTGTAATTTTTACAGCTCTGCACATCACCCTTGTTCTTATAAATCGGTACAAGTACACTTTGCCTCTGGTACATCAAAAAAATCTCTGGTATGTCATCAGGTCCGACTGCTTTTCCCTTCTTCATCCTGTTCAAAGCTTTCCGTACTCCATCCTTGCCAATCTTTGCTACTTCCTGTTCCACATTGTCTACGCCTACCACTCTTCTTTCCCTGTGATTCTCTTTATTCTTCAGTGCCTCTAAATACTCCTTCCATCTTTCTTTTACACTCTATCTCTCTGCCTCGCAAGGTGATACAACTCCTTCTCTCCCTCCTTACTGTCTAACCTCTTGTACAACTCATCATAGGCCTTCTGCTTGGCCTTTGCTACCTCCCCCTTTGTCCTACGCGTCATCTCTTTATACTGATGCTTACTCTCTACAGTTCTCTCCCTGTCCTATTTCTTTTTTGCCAAACTCTTTCTCTGAATAACCTCATGCACTTCCTTGTTCCACCTTGCTCCTTGCCGTCTTTCACCTGTTCAGATGACACACTAAGTACCTTTCTGCCTGTCTGTCTAATTACTGTCTAATTACTGAAAATATGCGTTTACCACAGCCATTTCCATCTTCTTTGCAAAATCCACCACCACCTGAACTTCTAGGTTTCTATCCTTAACACCAAACTTGCCTGTCACCTCCTCATCTCCTTTGTTTCCTTCACTAAGATGCCCATTGAAATCTGCACCAATCACCACTCTTTCCTCTCTGGGATAACTATGTGTATATAGCTTACATTTAGATATTTTTAAAATGCATTTATTGTTTAACGTCATTCTCAGCACCAGTGGCTATTCTAATGACAGGAACATGGTTATACTCTTACACAAGTCTTATATCATACACAAAGTCACATATCATTACACAAGTTAATTTAGCATTTCCAATATACCTAGCATGCATGAAAACCAGAGCACATGGAGAAAAACCCACGCAAACACATGCAAACTTCACACAGAGGATCCCCATCTGGGGATCAAACCCGGGTCCTCTTGTTGTGAGGCCACAGCACTATCCACTGTGCCACCGTGCCGCCCCACATTTAGACCTATACATATGCATACAACATATGCATTATATAAATAAAATACCTTTCCAGTACCCCTGCACTTTCCAAAAGATCTCCATGGGCCTAACAATGTCTTTTTTACATTTAAGACTGTATTTTGTTGAACCCTTATCTAATGGGTCTCAACAAGAATACAGCATCAGTTTCAGCCTTCGATAACGTTGTTATTGTGCAGTTGAGGCCGACAAGGTACGCTGCCAATTTATCTACTGCTTCCCATCCAAGAATACCTCTGGCATCAAAACAACTGTCCTGTATAATTAAGTAAACATTAAACTAATTTAGATTTAAAAAGGGAAGACAACGCTGACAGCAATTCTAATGGTAAAATATTAAGAAATTTACTGGAGTCGACACAAATGGTGAACTCTCTGGACTGTGTGATATTTATTTATTTGTTAATAGTAGTGGGAGAGGTGAGACAATGAGTCATCACACCAGTCATCTTGAAAAATATGGCATGCAGATGAAGATTTATTGACAGAGGAGTACATTACTACCTGGAAAAGGGAAGGACATGTGATGTCTGACATTTAAGTTATTGTCATATCAGGAAATTCATCCTTCTGAATGACTGACACCATTTGCATTCTCTGGGCTCATGTAGTCTCCTCTGACAGATTGTGTCAGCAAATACTCCACAGCAATTAGTTCGCCTGTCGTAAACATATAGCCAAAGCAGTGTTTGCTCTGTGATCGGACGCAAGAGCACTGGTGGACTTGCCGGCTCTGGACATGAACCTATTAGGGTTTGACTCTATGTTGTATGGTTTAGAGACTGTGGCACTGACTAAGAGACAGGAAGCAGAGCTGGAGGCTGCAGAGCTTATGATGTTGAGGTTTTCTTTGGGGGAGACTAGGATGGACAGGATTAGGAATGTGAACACCAGAGGGGAAGCACAGGTTGGAAAATTGAAAGAAAAAGTTAAATAACACTTAAAGAGAAATAACAGTAAGATAGTTTTAACATGTACAGTGGAGAGACAGTGGATATATTGGTAGGAGGATATTAGAGATGGAGCTCACAGACCGGAGACCGAGAGAAAGAATGAGTTACAGATGGATGTGGTCAATGTAGATATACAAGTAGTTGGTGTAAAAGCAGAAGATGCAGAGGACAGAGTGAGGTGGAGAAGAATGACTCGATGTGGCGACCCCTGATAAAGAAAGAGGCCGAAAGAAGAAGAAGACCTTTAATAAACTTTAGAAAATTCTAGTTTCTGTATTAATACCCCAAGCTTTCATAATTTTCTCTTGCAATTTTTTAAAATGTTTTCCAACCTACAGCATTAAGCAGTTCTAAATCTGAATCAAAACAGTTATAATTGTGTCGTTCATTTGTACTTAATCGAATTACTTGACTGACCAACTGTAAAGTTGCAACACGGTTATTATTACGTTTTGCTTCTTTCAACAGGCGCAGAGGATACAGCACCCAATCAGAAAATCCAATAGTTTTGACTGGTTGGAAGGTTTCAGATTGGACTTTGTTTGGAATTGTTAGAACATGTTGCCTTTAATGATCTGAATAGCTGTAGCATTCAGATTTGGGGACTTTGTTCAGAATTTATAGCAAGTGTGAGGAATCATTTGTCGTACAATCAGTGGCGGGTGCGGGTGCGGGCATTGCTGACTGAAGCACCTGTTGTCCACGTGTGCTCTAATGAACACGTCTGTGGGCATAACAGGTCATCAGCTGTCATGGATGTTTTGCACTCTTGACCCCAGTACATCACCTGGTGTTGAAATGATGGCAGGAATCTCTCCCTGCCACCCACAACTGATGTCCTAACCCTGGACTCCTATGCTTCCTCCTTAGTCACTGCTAGAGACTGGCCTTCGCCACCTCCTCTGCCAGTTCTGGCTTTCCGACATTCTGTTCTTGTGCATCCCATATCATGGAGCAGGAAAAACGGTTAAGGAAAGAAACCCCTGCATCCAAATTTGCTGGGGCACATGATTGTTTTCCAGCAAGCCTCCCTGCACTCTGCTGCCAAGTCTGTGTACTTCTAACCAAAGGTAGGTTGTCACAGGTGGATCTGATCCATAAACTCTCCATTTCACATATTTGGGTTGTAGATTTGGGGTCAGCCGTGGCTTAATGGACAGGATAGAGTGCTGGGGACCAAAAGATCGCTGGTTCAGTGGCCGCTTCAGCCAAGTTATCTACATATCTATATATATATATCTGTCTGTCTATCTGTCCATCCATCCATCAATCTAACTGTCTGCATATATATCTATCTAAAAAAAATATAGCGACAAATTAAACCCCGAAAGGGTTTTAGTACATGCATGTTATGTGAATTGGAGATGACAAATTGTCTGTGACTTTTGTACAATGTATAACCTTGTATATGTATTTAACCTTGTTATCCTGATAGCTGACATTCATTTTATTGACATCTATCTATCCATCCATCCATCCATCGAGCCATAACCAATAACCACCGGTCTGTCTACCTATCTAACTGTCTGTGTCTGTCTTCCAGTCCGTCCATAAATCCATGGCCTATCTATGTATATCTGTCTATCTATCCATCACATCTCTATCTATCCATCCATTCGTCCATCCATTCATATATATCTAGGGGTAGCCATAACCTGAGGGATAGGGTAGAGGACTGAGGACTAAATATCGCCAGTTCTTGAACAGTCTAGGCAAGTCATTGCTAAAGTGCCGTTGAGCAAGACAACCAACGCCTAACTGCTCGCCTTTATAGGGAGCTTCGGGTGTTCAAAGTGTCTTCGGATGGGTTAAATGTAAAGAAAGAATGAACAAAAAGATGGAACAACAAATTAATTAGCTACAACTGATATAAGTAGCCACATATGGGTGTTAAACCTGGACAATGAAGAAAGAAGACAATGTATTCAGGCATTTGAGAAAAAGTGAATCCAGAACTTGTTGAGGATCTAATGGGCAAATACATTGACAACTGAGGAAGTCTGCAAAATGGCCAGAACAGAAATATAGTTACTAAGCCAAATGAATTTCCACAAGTTACTTTACTATAGACATGTGCCAAGGCCCACACAACAGCATATAGAGATATGTCTGATCTTATTTCAGGCCCATTTAAAAGAAAATTAATTAAAGAGAAACAACTAGCACCTTGGTATAATGATTTCACACGGACCCTAAAACAGACCACTAGGAAACTAGAGCGTAAATGGCATCAGACAAACCTGGTTGTGTATTAAACAGCTAGAAGGAGAGTCTTGTAAACTATAGGAAACTTCTTAGTGCTGCTAGAGCAAAATACTTCTCCTCGCTAATAGAAGAAAACAAAAATAATCCTCGGTTCTTATTTAAGACCGTAGCAAAACTAACTAGAAAGAAGACGACTGCAGAAGCATTTCCACCATCAGGTTGTAGTTGCAACTTTTTTCAGTGATAAAGTTGAAAATATAAGGCACCAAATAAAAACTGTAAATTTAAACCCAAGTAATCCAAGTCAACTAGATGTCAATATTTACCTTAGACTAGAGATTATCACACATTAATCCACTCCAAGAGACAGAGTTAATTTCACTAGTTTCAACATCAAAGAATCTACATCTTCACTCAAAATTGTACTACTGGAAATAATCAAAGCTCTCGTAAAAATGATCAATTCTTCACTTAGTATTGGCTATGTCCCTAAATCATATAAATTAGCAGTTATCAAACCTATGATTAATGCCTTATTTGACTGACCGTTATCAGTTTGTAGATGTAAATAGCCACTATTCTATGCACAGTAGGGTAAAAGTTGGTGATCCACAAGGTTCTGTCTTAGGCCTGTTACTATTTTCCCTATATATATATATATGCTACCTCTGGGTAATATTATTCTCTAGCATGATATCAACTTTCACTTTTATGCTGATGATACACAGGTATATGTATCAGCCAATCCTGAGGACAGACACCAAGTTGAAGAATGTGTAAAGGACATTAGACAGTGGATGTCAAACAATTTTCTTTTATTAATTCTGATAAAACTAAAGTACTGGTATTAGGACCACATGCAGCTAGGAGTAAAGTTTCTGATATTTGATTGTCTCTGGATGGTCTTATAATTACACCATGTACAGCTGTAAAAGACCTTGGTGTGATTATTAATTTTAGTCGTTCCTTCGAATCTTATGTAGATAATACTACCAGGATAGCATTCTTTCATCTTAGAAACATTGCTAAGATTGGAAATATAAGGTTGGTTTATATTTACTGTAATTACATTACATATTATAATTACTGTAATGCCCTGTTGTCTGGTTGTTCCGGTAGGTGCATAAACAAACTACAGTTAGTCCAGAATGCAGCGGCCAGAATCCTTACTAGAACCCAGAAATATAAGCATATCACCCCAGTCTTATCCACACTGCACTGGCTACCAGTCAAATTTTGTGTTGATTATAAAATACTTTTGCTCACTTACAAAGCAGTTAACAGTCTCACACCACAGTATCTTAGTGAACTTCTAGTTTTTTAGAATCCATCACGCCAACATCGATCAAAAGGTGCCAGCTATTTTCTGACATCTCTTATTATGAGGGCTACAGCAGGGGGCAGATCATTCTTTTATGGATCCCCACATCTATAGATGTTAATGTTTGGGACACAATCTTAGTCTTCAAGTCTAGGCTGAAAACTTATTTATTTAGTCAAGCATATCCTTTATAGTTCCCTATAGATCAGGGCTCAGAGCTGGAGGGTTCATATTCATAAAGTGTTTTGGTAAACTGGGATGTTTAGATGCTGTCGCCTGGCGACTCTCACAAGATCACTCAGGTTTGTTGATGGTGGAGTGGCTGGCTGCTTTATGTCCCAGGGCTCCCTCGTGTCTGTGTCACCTTGGCTCTAGGTTCTAGCCTGTAGTTATGCTGCCATAGCACTAGTCTGTCAAAGTTTCTGTATGCTCTCTGCACATCTTGTATTTGAATTGTCGATTGGATAGTTGATCGTGTCTAACTCTCTTTATTTTCTTTCCCTTTCTTTTTACTCATCTGGGATAAAACTTTTTTTGTAAAGCTACTTTGGGACAATGCCCATTGTTAAAAGCGCTTTATGAATAAAACTGAATTGAATTGCAATGCAATGACAGGATTTGTGGAGGGAGTCCGAAGACGTGTGAAAGATCGGAATGGATAACATCACAACGTAGACCAGACATACAAATAACATGCAAAGGTGGGCATTGTGACTAATCCATGCAGCCAAGCATCTAAAAGCAATAATGACAAATTGCACTTGGCTAAATTATGCTTGTTAGTTGCTAATTCAGCACACGCAAAACATTTTTTTTGTCAATGTATACAAAGTGTTACCTGCAAGCTTAATGAAGGATGATGAGGGGTGTGTGGAGGTTCCCTGTAAGAGCACATCTGAACTTCCAATGATTTCATTATATGACTGTGTTATGACTCTAAAAGAAAAATGTTCAAATCATGTGTATAATATACAAAATGGCACATAAACATAGTTTTAATTTCTATCAATTACTTTTAATTGAGCCTGAGACAATGTTGCCACCGGATGCCTACATTTCCCAGGTCACCCCACCTAGTGATTGAACCTCAGTTCTTCTTGATACGAGAGGACAACACTACCACTGCACCACCATGCTGACCCTTCATTGATTTATCATTTCATTTTTTTAATTAACTTTCTTCCATCTTTCAGCATTTCACTGCCACCAGGGGTTGCCACAGTGAGTCACTCGCATTTGCCAATCTGGCACATGTTTTACGTCAGAAGCCCTTCCTGATGCAAATATCACCCTTTTGGGGTTAAGACTGGACAATTTAGAGTGTTCAATTCACCCATCATGCGTGTTTTTTTTATTTATTGCTGAATACGCAAGATACTAAATAATTTTATATATCACAAAAATATGAATTAGAAAACACTTCTGATTAACCTACATATAGTAACAAACAGAGACGCGTAAATATATATTTTAAAAGCTTACCTATCAATATATTTTTTAGATAATTATTTTTATGATTTTATATAAGGAATAAACACTATTTTTAATTAAAAAAAAAATTGTGATAAGTTTACAGCGGAGCATGTTAATGTTAGCAGCGCTGCCTGATGGAGATTATGTTAAATACCTCGTGTAACTACTGCTCAGAACAGGTGTTGTGCCTTGTTTAACCTCCCTGCCCTGAAATACCTCCCCTTCTCGGGAGCGTGCACATATGTGTTGCTATATTAAGAAAGACTGCAAAGTTAATTTACAATACAAAATAAACTCTGGTTTATAACTAACTGCCTAACCAACATATATTTTAACTGTCTGGTAGTAAAATAAATAAGTAAATACATTGTAAATAAGCGTAATGTTGATCATGTTGAAATCTTCCGTGGGTTAAAACATTGTGTAGATGTTACATATGTGAAAAGCGGCATTCTGACAGAAGAGTCTGGGTTTTGCCAGAAAAACATTACCTGCCTGACTGCATTGCTCCAACTGTAAGGGAACTCTAAGTGCCGAAGGGATAATTCTATGAGGTTGTCTTTCAGGACTTGGGCCTGGCCCCTTAGTTCCAGTTAAAAGAAATTTAAATACTTAACAACACCAAGACATTTGAATAATTGTCTGCTAGATGACCAGATGCCTCATTAATAGTATTTCAAATATGCATTAATTTTAAATAAATGTAAGGTTTCGTTTTTTATAAATACACTGTTGAATACCAACTTGTTTATGATCAGACTACAAGTGATTAGGATATTTACAACTTAGGCACAGTAGGGACATGTGTGCCATTATATTTATCTATTGGATGCATTCGTGTTTCCTTTTGACCTATACATTCGAAAGCAGTTTGATCAAATTAAGTTTCAATTGGACATATTAACATATGGACAAGTACTATTTTTAAATGTCTCATTATGGTTTCCATTACACCATAGAAATCAATACTTAATACCTTTCTTGGAATACCAGTAAAAACTTGGGAATTTGATATTGGGAATTCTGTTTACTCCTTTGTTATTCTGTTTTTCTGATCTGCTGAGATATTTGTGAGAGATAATATTGTTACGCCTTGGAGCTTAGTTCTATAAAAATATATATATATTTGTGCACTGAGTCATGTTTATAAACAGTAAAGAATTGGTAACTATGACATGACATACAGAGATTTGTGACATAAACTTTAAATGGGTTTAAATAGGGACTTGGGTTCAACGGAGTTTAGATATAATATCAGAGCTTACACTCTAACTTAGTTCAGTCTGATGAGATATACGTCTTATTACAGATTATATAAAGACCCATCCGGCCAAAACCGAAAGCCTTTATTCAAGTGTGTTATTGGATGAGTCTTTATTTGTTAACTGTTTGTCTAACGAAATTATTCCCGAAATTAGTAAGGACAGAACAGTAAAAAGATGTTTTTCCATTGATTCTTATCGAGAATCAATAGAATACGATCTCTGTCACTTCGTAGCTTATTTTGTAAGACGGAAAAAGGATCTATTTTTCGGATTACACTGACGGACTTTACAATGAGTTTACAATCAGGCAAGCAATATAGAGACGAAACTACAGAGAAGCAGGAAGAAGCTTCTAATCCACTACCTTCTGAAAAATCTGATAATGGTTCTTCGGACTATAAATCGCAGGTTACTTCTAAAGGATCAGGAAAATCATCATATTCATGCTCAACCACCCGCATCACAGGCACGGACGAGAGCGCGAAGAGCAAAAATAGAGCTTGACTATGCACACAGGGAATTAAAAGTCAAACAAGAAAGACCTTTGGCAGAATCACAGCAAATACTTCTTTAAAAACAGAAAGAATGTGATTTGGCTCAAGCAGAAGCAATTTCACATTAACAGCCAACGACACAGACGCGAGAATGCAGCAGAAAACCAACCATAAAAGCAGAATCAATCAATTTGTTAAGACGTACAAGCAAATATGTACAACAGCAAAGTGAGTACGCCGCCAAGAATAAACACCACTTTGACACATTACTTCTGTAAACAAAAGACATTAAACAAGAAGCGCGAAGTTGTGCAATTTACCCTAATTTATCAAGCGTTCCGAGATGGGAATATCAACCTTCGAACCAAAACCCAGAGCAGCCTTGGAACACATGCTGTAATTGCTAAGAAACAATAAAACCAGTCTTCCATAAATTTGATGACAAACCAGAGCATTATCGAATGTGGAAGGTTTCGTTCCTAAATGGAATTAAAGACTTCGCTACAGATAATGGATTTATTGGATGAATGGTTAGGTCCTGAATCAAAGGAAATAGTCAGAAGGTGTTCGTGCAGCAAGTTCGTCCAATTTGGAAGCAGGGCTTGACGCAATTTGGGAAAAAACCTTTGGGGATTCAACCGACATTGAAATGGTTTTTTAAAAAGATTAGAGGATTTTCCAAAAATCACTAATAAAGACATGCATCGACTAGTAAAGCTTAGAATTACTGCGCGCAAAATAATATGACGACTGAGCATGACTCTCATATCTGGATTCTCCGATGTGCATCCGTCCAATAGCGGATAAACTTCCATATATTGTAAGACGGTTTGGGATTTTGGAGGGAACGTGATACAAACGCCAACATAATGTACACTGTCCTCCCTTTGCCACTTTCGTTAATTTAGTAGAAGAACAAGCTACAATGAGAGTTGTCCCAGTTTTTGTGGAAAGCGATCAAAGTGTTTCAACACCGCAATACGCAGGGAAACAAAAATACAAATTTACGGTGGCAACTCGAAAAACTGAAATCCCTACAGTGTCCAAGCCGGATGATTTCAATTTAAAGGATGTGCAAGAGCCCCATCGACAATGTCCTATCCATAACAAACCTCATCCACTTGAAAAGTGCATTTCATTCCGGAATTTAAACCTTTGAAAGAAAGGAGAGCTTATCTCAAAGAACACCACATCTGTTTCAGATGCTGTGGATCATTTAAACACACCGCAAAAGATTGTAAAGCAGTGATTAAATGCAGCGTATGCGACAGCAAGGATCACGTTTCGTCTATGCATCCAGATTCCAAACCCGTCTCGACGAATACCGAACCGCAGAATAAGAGGGATGAAAATAAATCCAAAGATTTAACGTACAAAGACGTACAAAGGTATGTGGACAGTATAAAAGCCAGCGTAAGTGCGCCAAACTTAA
>JAOUQV010286252.1:0-13765 GCA_028565295.1 Aspidoras spilotus
CCACTATAAATCTCACTACGTCCGCACCTCTGTGCAGTCTATCTCACTAAGAGATCACATTTAAACTGTAAGTATGCTGATGATTTGCTGTTATATATTTTAAATTCTCTTGGCCAGTTTTCTAGTTGGAGCATTTAGAAAAATCTTATCTGTAAAAAATCTCATTAGGATTCCAAGTTTGATTCCTCTCAAGGTTTCTTCCTCTTATCTCAGAGAGTTTGTCCTTGCTCACCAGTATGGAAAGTTAACATAATTCCTGCAAAGCTGCTTTGCAACAATGATCTATTGTAAATAGCACTTTAGAAATAAAGCTGAGTTGAACTGAATTAATAATTATCCATTTCCCCGCTCTTACATCATCCCGGTTTATTTATTGGCAGTAGATATTTAGTACTGTACTCACTCACTGTTTCCTCAACAAACATGATGCCATGTGAAGATATGTTGCATAGTACTCAGAAAAAGCAAATAATTTCAAAAATGTATAATTAACTTTTAACCACAGATGAACCCATGCTTGCCAAGGTAAAGAGTTGGACCCCAATCTTTGTGGATGAGTGCTATAAAAGTGTGTATACTAGTTCAATCTGCAAACAGTCTGGTTTAATTCAGTTAAATATTTTACACAGAATTCACATTTCTTAGCCTCATCTTACAAAAATTGACCCCAATATTCATGAAGTATGTCCAAAATTCTTAATCAAAACTTATATCTGTCCTGCTATAGTGGTGTTTGGGGTTCCCACAACTCTACTGGGCTTTATATTGTGCACTGCACAGAAAATCCTTCATTATACACATAAAAATGTAAAGTCTTGCCCATTGAATTAACTAAGTGCATCTCCCTCTTATATCCTCAGGTCCCCAGACTCTGAACTTTTGACAATCTCAAGGATTTAGATATTCTGCTAGTGGATGTTTCAGTGCTGCTGCTTTAGAACTCTGAACATATCTGCCAAATCTCTGTAACTCTTCCACATACACTATTCTTTCAAAACTAGGGGCAGTCGTAGGCTTGTGGTTAAGGAACCGGCCTTGCGACTGGAAGGTCCCTGGTTCGATTCCACGTAGCGACAAGTCATGGCTGAAGTGCCCTTGAGCAAGGCACCTAACCCCAGTTGCTCCCCGGGCACTGTGATGGCTGCTCACTGCACCGGGCACGTGTGCTCACTTCACCAGTGTATTTGTGTGTTTCATTGCACGGATGGGTTAAATGCAGAGGACCATTTCCGCTGTGTGTGAACATAGTGGCAGAATGTATCACTATCACTTAAAGTAAAACCATCCATTTTAGTTCGTACTAGTCTTCCTGGTGTTTTTTTTTTTTAATAAATAATGTAAAGTGGCCAAGGGTTTGTGAAAGACGCTATATAAATGGAAACTATTATGATTATGATGTATATATCCTTGTCTGAAATCTTTGAAATATTGACCAAGGTTTTGGGAATGTTTTACTGGTACACCGAGTATTTTTACCCTATTTTTTAATGCCCACATATTATAAAAGATATAATAAATATATTTATTTATTTATTAAAAGGGCACATTGGTCTGAGATAGTGAGTGACATTGTTCCAACTGCATTGCATAATGATGACATGTGGGCTTTAAGAGAGCATTTAAATGGCTGCTTAATAAAATGTTCATTTTATTAGAAACACACATGCCAATGCTCAGAAACAAAAGAATGAAATGCTCAGTTTTTTTTTTAGGAATGCACACTGATGTTCAGGTGCAAAGGAATTAAATACTCAACATATTAGAAACACACCTAGGCAAAAACACACCACTGTCAGGTGTAACAAAGTGAAACGCTCATTACATTAAGAGTGCACGCCGAAAATCGTAGAGAAAACTAGATGCTTTAATAAAACATAGATTTTTTTTATGATCAGTGACCATATGCACTACTTCAATAGCAGTGGTGGCTACCTTGTTTGTCACAGTGTTGATCGCCAGTGTCGGTGAGGCACTTCCAGAGATGATGCAGTCCATACCTAGAGAATCAGACTCCAGACTATAGGGGGTGGAAGCCTATAGAGAAAATAAAATGTAGTAAAAAAAATGGATACGTTTAAACTTTACAAAAATCTCAGTGTTAATACCAAGAATGATACGCAAATAATAACATGACCTGGATATAATAAACTCAAGACAAAAGCATGTACACTTAAATGTGATATTCTCACATAAGAAGCAACAGCAGCAATATGTAGGCCAAAAATTAATTTGTATAGTCCTTTTCATATTCTGCTTCTACAGCATCGCAGAAATGCAATATATAATCGTGATAAAAATCTTTACTAAATTTGTCATATTCATAAAGCAAACACACTCTGACAGAACAATATGGTTATTGTTTTATTATAATTTTGTGTTTTATAATTAGGGATAAACAATGTTTTCAGACAAAGTGCCAGAATAACACACCAGCTCCAGAATATCATACCAGCATAAAAACTATTTAGAGTTTCAAACAATCTCTAGCAGCATTAGAAAAGACTATGAAAAGTCTGTGTACTATGCAATTTGCTTATTCTTTAAACGTCTTTCACACTGATGTATAAATCAATGATTTAAAACTATTTTTAAATCATATAGATTGAATTTATCAGAGCACAGTATGCAGTCTCATTTACTTTTGTCACCATCACTTATTCTAAACTTCTTCCAATTGCCTGAAATAGAGTGCAAGGCATGGTGAAAAATATGGTATTTTCTTGGTTCTCTTTCCACAGCTCCTATAATTTTTTACGTTTGTTGTTAAATGGCTGCTCAGCTTTATTTTATCAGTGAAATGTAAAAGAATAGATTTAAAAAAAAATACATATTTGCATATTTTTCAGCTCATCACTTGGGATATTCACTATAGTAAATTTGGGCAGCACAATGAAGCTAGCAAGTTCTGTCTGGAACTAAGGCTTTGTAGAGAGCATAAACACCTGAGCAAAATCCGACATTACCAGGGAATTTGCAGCTAAAGCATGGAACTAAAAAGGTTAAATCAATTACCACCAGGGGTTCAAGGGAGTATTTGGGATTATCTACAATTCACAGATGATACATGTTTTTGGACTGTAGGTGGAAACCAGAGCAACTAGAGAAAACCCACACATGCTTTATTTGACAGGGATAAAAAAAGAAAACCTGGCAAATCCTTCAGAGTAAAAAGTGGCATAAACAGAGAAAGTAGGAGGAAATAAAAAGACTAGTTTGATTTTATGTCTGAAAACATATACAGTCACATACAGAATTTCAGTGTAAGAAAGCAAGGCTCATTCTCCCCGAATATGGGGTCAACTCTGCTTGACGAGACATCATGTTAAATATGCTCTCATAGCTTTGCAATGGTTGGCTGCAGGAATGAGTCGACTTGCTCCAATGCCCTCTTCATTTAAAAAAATCTCATGATTCTTGTATAAATCTGGCCCTTGAGAATCCAGTCCACATTGCCTTCTGCCTTATCCATAAATCCTGTGATTACACTTCCTTCAATGTTGTTATGTGGGTGCATCATTATTTGACTGTAGTAACATAGCTTGTGGAATAAGAAGTGGTTTGGGAATTCCGTTTCCGTTACGACTGTTTGGAAATGTCCTAAAACATCATCAGATTTTCCTATAATTCCTGAAAGTATACAAAAAAGAGAACCCAGTGGCAAAAGTATGTGAACCTCTCTGATTAGGAGTCAATTTGAAGGTGAAATTGGAGTGTTTTCAATCAATGGGATGTCAGGTGTGTGTGGGCACTCTGTTTTACTTAAAGAACAGGGATCTATAAAAGTCTGCTCTTCACAGCGCATGTGTGGGGAAATGTATCATAGAACAAACAAAGAAAATTTCTGCGGATATCAGCAAAAGAAATCGTGATGTTCATCAGATTGGAAAAGGTAACAAAAGCATCTCTAAAGAGCCTAGACTCCACCAGACTACAGCCAGATTGAGTACAAATCTGATGATGTCTTTTTTTATGCAGAAATTTTAAAGGCCTTATAAACTTTTAGCGTGGCTTTTAAAAATGTTGCACCAACTTCAACATATAAATAGTTAAAATGTATCCATTAAGAAAGTAACTGAATGCATCCAAACTGGGATACACGTCTACTGCCTCTCTGGTGTAAACACACTCCTTTTCTATTCTGTTTTAACTTCAATCCTATTCTATTCAATCCTAACTTCAAACACACTGCTCTGGGTGTTCTAAGTGCACCCTGGATAGGTTAAGTGCAGAGAAAAAAATCCCTAGAGGGATAAAGTATCGATTCTAATTATTATTATGCAGTAGCATTGTTTACCTCGCTGACATGTTCTACATTTGTTAGTTTGTTAGAAGGATAGATGGACAGGTAGACAGATAGATATATAGATAGACAGAGATACCTTTATTAATCTCCAGAGGAAAATGAGTGTATTACAGTACAGCAGGCAACAAATTGGAACAAATAACTTCTTATATTATTGCACAGATACAAAGTAGAAAGAAAATAAACAAAAAAAGAATATAATAACATTGTAAAAGTGTACCATGCTTCCTAAGTTGCTTAATAGCATGCAAGTAACAGTGCCATTATTTTGTCACATTGCGTCAGTGCACAGTAAATAGAGTTGAGATTATTAACAGGAAACAAAGACAAAAACTGGCCAGCTGTGATCAGTGAGTCTCTCATGTTCTTCTACTCCTGACTTATAAAGCTATAAATGGTCTCGCTCCACAACATTTAAGTGCACTAAGATAAGAAATACACTGACACTCCACTCCATAATTCACACACACACACATTAATTTGTAACTTTGTTAATTCCACACTGGATTATTGTAATGTCGTATTGTCTGGTTGCTCCAGCAGCTGTTTATGAAAGCTTCAATTAGGGCAGGATACTACAGCCAGATTTCATAATAGAGCTCACATTACCCCTATCCTAATTGTCTATAAAATTTTACTACCCACGTTTAAATCTCTACATGGTCTCCCTCCATAATATCTGAGTGAACTATTAATATTTTATGATCCACCTCACCTACTGTGTTAAAAAAAATTGCAGGCTGCTTGCAGGTTCCTAAAACAATGAAAAAGTTAAAGCAGGTGGCAGAACCTTTTCTTACAAAGCCCCCAGTTATGAAGCAGTCTTCCAACTAATGTTTGGGATTCAGACAAAGTCTCAAACGTCAAGTTTATTCAAGCGTGTGGCTTATAACTTCAGTTCCTCTTAGGTGAAGGTGCAGATCTGGTGGGTTATGAGTACTAAAATGCAGGTAAACCGTAATGTTTGGATGTTTTAGGGAGCCCCCAGGCCTGTGTTTCCTCTAGATATAATTTTTAATTATGTTGCTCTTGCTAGTCTTTGTGGAATTTGTAAACTAACTCATACCACAGATCTTAAATTTGTACTTTAAAAGGGTCATGTATAATATGATCAATGATCATTTCTTTCTCTACTATTTCTTTTTTTCTGATGAGTTACACACGCTACCACCGAGAGAGCGCTGAGCCAAGCTCGTCTCCAACATCTGCCTGATCCACCCTTATGGTAAATTCTACACACTCCTGCACAGATTCTTTTCAGTTTGTTAATCTGTTAACACCCAAATGAGAATAAGATTCCCTTCTGTTTGGTTCCACTCAAGCATCTTCCTCTTACCATCTCAGTGAGTTTTTCCCTGCTACTTTGGCCATACAGCTTGCTGATTAGAGATAAAAAATTAACCTTATTTAAACGTCATGATTATATACTTCTGCAAAGCTGCTTTGTGACAATATTCCACAGTCAAAAGCAAAATGTAAACAAATCTGTATTGAACTGAGATTATACAAAGGCAGTAACTAAAATAACCACTCATTAGAACCAAGAAAAAACACTAACACTGTTTAAGGTACGCCACAAAGAATTAAGGCAATTCTGAAGGCAAAAGGGGTCCAACTTTTTAATAGCAAGGTGTACCTAATTAAGTGGTCGTGAGTTTTGTATAAACAAGCTCCACAAAATATACTGTACTGCCTGCAGAGTAGTCGTAGATTTGCAATTAAGGAACAGGCCTTTCAACCGGGAGAGTTTGATTCCCAGTACTGTCAATCATGATGATATGCATTTGGGCAAAGCACCTAACCCCCAGTTGCTCCCCTGGGCACTGTGAAGACAGCTCACAATAACAGAAATGTAGCAAATTTATTTAAAAAAAAACTAAAACATCGCATGGTAATAAGTATTCAGACCCTTCGTTCTGTATTGAGTAGAAGTGCCCGTTTCGAGCTAGTACAGCCATGAGTCTTCTTGGGAATGATGAAACAAGATCCTCTGCCATTCTTCCTTGCAGATACTCTCCAGTTCTGTCAGGTTGGATGGTAAACATTAGTGGACAGCCATTTTCAGATCTAGAAATGCTCAATTGGGTATAGGCCAGGGCTCTGGCTGAGCCAGTCAAGAATAGTTACAGGGTTGTTCCGAAGCCACTCCTTTGTTATTTTAGCCAAGTTCTTTGCCAGTCATTGTCTGATCAGACCAGATCATCTTAATTGCCATAGTCTGGAAGTCCTTCATGTGTTTTTTGGCATACTCTATGCAGGCTTTCATATGTCTAGCATTTGCACTGAGTGGCTTCTGTCGGGCCACTCTGCCATAAAGCCCAGACTGGATTAAGGATTATGGAAGACACTGTGCTCTTAAGAACCTTAAGTGCTGCAGAAATTCTTTTGTCACCCTGGCCAGATCTGTGCCTTGCCACAATTTAGTCTGAGCTCCTTGAGCAGTTCCCTCGACCTTATAATTCTCATTTGCTTTGACATGCACTGTGAGCTGTGAGGTCTTATATAGACAGTTGTGTGCCTTTTCTAATCAAGTCTAATCAGTTTAATTAAACAGCAGCTGAATAATTAAGGAGTAGGATTATTTCAAAGAGGATCAGAAGAAACAGAGCATGTGAGTTAATATGAGTGTCATAGCAAAGGGTCTGAATACATATTACCATGTGATTTCAGTTATTTTTTAATAAATTAGCAAACAACGTCTACAGTTCTGTTTTTGTCTGTCAAGATGGAGCGCTGAGTTTACATTAATAAATAATAAAACAAGCATTTTTATTTTAGCCAATTGCAGCAATGAAACAAAGAGTGAAAAATGTAAGGGGTCTGAATACTTTCCATACCCACTGTACAGTATGTGTGTGTTTAACATCATGGATGGGCTAAATGCGAAGGACTAATTCTGCTGTGTGCAACCATAGTGGTAAACAGATCACTTTTACTTTTCTTTTTAAGTTATGTACAATGCATTGTTAGAATAAAGAAGAGTTGTCTCAAAGGCAGCATGGCTCATGTGTCTTCAGTAGAACTCTTCATTTCTGTTGCAATGTTAAAACTGTAATATTTAGTTGTGACTACACTGGGAAATATATAATTGTGATAAATTTCAACATTAAACTGATACAACATCCATTAGCTTGGTTGAGTAGAAAAATATATTTGTTAATTTAAAGAATGTCTTGCTCAGATGAGGACATTGAGACACAGCTCATCTCTGTAATAATGTGCATGCTTGCAAGTTGGTTTATCACATAGATGGAGGTCTGAATTATTAATAAATCATTTACTAGACATGACTTATGTTACTGTTATTCTCTATTGTATGCGTACACACACACACACACACACACACACACACACACACACACACACACACACACACACACACACAAAACTCACTAACCCGTTCTCCAGACCGTGGCCTCTTCTTGGGCCGTGTGGGCAACGTGTCGTCCTTTGGATTTGTATCGATTGCCCAGTATGAACCCTATAAACAAAAACAAGAATTTTGGCATTACCAAAAATATGTCAGAGCACAGCAAGTGAATTAGATATTTTATAGTACACACACATACGTATGTGCAGGGCTTCAAGAATCAGTGGATTGTTTGCCAAACAAATGCTGTCAATCATGTAAGCCAATCATGTCAGGAATGCAGTAGTATGTTTATAATGTCAAGCATGGCCTTCCCCCTCAATCACCGATCGCACTCGCTTCTCCTGAGCCTTGGCTAAGACAGGTAAAAGTCTAAGGTGCATCTGAACTCATGTTACTCTGTCTCGGCTTTATTGATTGTTCTGGCACAGTATTAGACACAGAGTTGTTGCATTTTTGGTCATGTTTGCTTACAGATAATCAGGGGGTTTCACATATCCAAACACCCAAGACCCTGAGTAAATAATTTATCTTGGTATACTTGCCATTTTTCAATATTGTTGCTCATCTGTAAAATCTAAACAGCAGCAGCAGCTCAAAAGCTGGTCAAAAAAGCAATGTGTTTCTCTAAGGCTTGAGATTTGTTCATTAATATTTTATAGTACTGATTAATACAATTTTAAGCAGTAACAAATATTTTCAGTGCCCACAAATGTGACTGACAAGGCTCCAAAATAAAAATATATTAAAATCATCCTCAAAGAGGTGTTTGGCCAACATTAATATCAACACAAAAGCGGTCTAGTGCATTTATACACCAAGATAACAGAATGATTAATGGACACCAAAACACAACCTTATCGTTCAGCCTGAAGCTTTCTTCTAGTAACATCACTAAACCATCACTTACAAGAAAAGAATAGTTTATTATTATTGCATCAGTTGCATGACGACTGATTAGCTGTGGAGGATGTCGCACATTGAGAAAATGAGTGGAAATCAGGAACACACAAACATTCAGCAAAATTGTACATGAATTGTGATTTGTGATCAATGTCTGTCTAGATCCATACGACTGTTCTTTTTTCTAGTGCATTTAAGCCTCTCGTCCACACAAAAGCTCCTGTTTGAGTTTTTAGCTGTTGGCAAGTGATTTGTTTGCAGAATTACTAAGTTTGTATATTTATTTCAGTTTGTTTTAAATTAAATTACAAATTCAGATGAGAATCAGTTCTGTACTACTCCAAACAACACTGGGAAATGAGTATTTAAATTAAACCTGCTGTTAAATCACCAGGTCACACATTAATCACTGTGCTTGCCATATAGTCTGCTAGACTTTTTGGTTAACCACAACCCTTAGCCAGATAAACTACGAACTACAGATGAATAAATGAATTTTGGCAACGCTGTTGTTTCAATGTCCCCAACAGTCTATATGGAAATCATTGATGAGGCATTTTTAAACATACTATCATTAGCCTGGTTTTGCAAACACTGTACATTTGCAAAGTATTCAGAGCGCTTCATGTGAATATTTTATAATACATCCTTATTATAAATGGATTAAATTCATTTTCTCCATTAAAACTCTAGACACAATACCCCATGATGACAAATATGAAAATAGAGAAATAGCAGAGAAAGAAATAAAATTAGGCATGATCATTGTAAAACAGCAGTTTAAGAAATGACAGATGACAAACCAGTCACTTTATAATAAATATCAAACTGAGGAAAGTTGGAAGATTTCTTGGAGTGATATTGATGATAAATAAGATATTTGGTGGATCGAAAGCAAGACATTAGTGCTCCATTAACCACCAGGCCCAGCCTGCTTTGCTGGCATTGCCACAGAAGTGGTCTCCACAACACTCCAGGGGCATTGGGTCAGTCTAAATGTTCAAGTCTATTCTCAAGATATTTTTAGTAAAACATTCTATTTATAGGTCTAGTTCCTCTTAGGTAAAGGTGCAGTTCTGGGTTTACAGAGAGTTTGGTAAACAAAAACTTTTGGAAGCTGCGTGTTTAATGCATGTTTTAAATATGTACTCAGGAAGAGTAGCTGGGAGTAAAGCACAGCTAATGAGGATCTTCATTTTAAATAAAGAAATATGAGGTGCATTAGAGTACAAACTCTAACAAGACTAGCTAGAGGAGCACAATCAAAAGAGAGATCAATAAATAAACTAGACATATCTGCTCCCTGAGTAACCAGTCACTCCACCATCACCAAAAGAAAACGAGTGTGAGTTGGCAACAAAACATCTCGGTTTAGCCAACTCTATGCCCATGAAACCTCCAGATCTGCACCTTTAACACAACCCCACTCATGAAGATCGGAACTGTAAGCTGCAGCAAACTTCTTAAGACCATCTTTTTTTTCTCCAGTGAGATCAAGTCAAAAAGTTTTATTGTCATTTCAACTATATACAATACAGTTACATATACAACTATATACTATATGCTTACAGTACACAGTGAAACTAAGGACTAAGGTGCTAACTTGATGGTGCACTTGTGCAGATGTGCAAGAGACAGTTCTCACAATAAGTACAAAACAATAAATACAAAAGGAGGCGTGGGAGGGAGGACAGTGCAATTTACCAGCTTTAAATTCATAGTTGTGTATAACGTGCATTGTGCTGTAATGGAGATTATATAATGTAACAGGATGTAAACAGGGTATATGTAAACAATAGTACACTCCTTAGCAACAAAATATTAATGTTCTTCAATAACTGTAAATAGTATAAAATAATCCAAAGTCCCATGTTTTTTTAATGCAGACGCTGCTGACACTTCAGACATGGGGCCTAGCATTGTCATGCATCACAAGGAACCAAGCATATGGTATCACAATAGGTCTGAGGATCTCATCCCATTACCTAATGGCAGTCAGGCTGTGCAACCCTCCAAAGAAATGCCAAACCATTAATGCTGGAGGATGTTGTGGGCAGCAGAACAATCTTCACACTATCACAGTTAGAACCTGCTCTCATCCGCAAAGAGCACAGGGCACCAATGGCGACTCTGCCAACCTTGGTGTTTTCTGCCAAATGCCAATCTCCCTGCACAGTGTTGATCTCTAAGCTCAAGTACCACTTGTAGATGTAGTTTGATTATAAACATGCATATTAATGCCCTGCTAATGCCATTTTGCAGAGCTTTGACTGTTGTCTTTCTGTTCCTCCTTGCACAAAGGAGGAGGTACGAGTCCTCCAGGGTTGTTGGCATCATTCTGGTGTACTGGCCTGTATCCTGGTATCTCCTCCATGAACTGGATACTATGCCTCACACTGATGTGCCAACCTGTATAGGCTGCACTACCTGAGCAACTTCTCTGGGTTGTAGACACCACCTCATGCTACCTCTAGGGGTAAGAGCACTGACAAAATACAAAGATGACTAAAACATCAGCCAGAATGGATAAGAATGGTGAAATGGTCAACACCTGCAGAACCTCTCCTTTATAAGGATTGTCTTGCTTTCATTTTCACAACAGCAGGTGAAATTGATTCAAAATCAGTGTTGATTCCTTACAGGACAGGTTGATTTCACCTAATTGTGACTGACTTGGAGTTACATTGTGTTGTTTAAGTGTTCCTCTTATTTTTTTGAGTAGTGTACAATGCAAAGTTTAGCAGACACCTTTCTTTTGCTGAATGGAAGGCTATGTTCCATCTTACTAGTGTTTACTGGCATTTTACCTAATCATTTCTCTTTTTTCTGCCAAGCTACTCTGATCCTGGCCCTAGTCACCTACACCTGCCGGACTCCTCTTACAGACTATGCTTAAAAGATTATCACTAAATGTAAGTCTGGTTCTTTAGAGGTTTCTTCCTCTTATTGCTGTTCAGCTTGTTTATTATGGATAAAAATGAAATTGAACTGATGTAAGAGAATTACTATCAAATTTAGAATAAATAATTTTTGAAAAAGTGATTGTTTAAAAATATATTAATGATTAGTGGATGATTAAAAAAACAGTTCAGTTCTAGTGTAAGAAAAGTAGTTATTAAATAACTGAGTGTTCTATGGCTTTTACACAACTTGTTCTTTTACTAAATAAATAAAGTATCCCTAAAATTCATGTTGCATATGCTTTAATACTGATGTACTTTCTGGTAAAAAGTAGCACAAAAATCTTCAGATTCATTTTCTACACGACACTTACTCAGGTAAGTGTTTACTGCTTGAATTATCAACTTAATCATGACATTTTTCAGCAATATAATACAGGCATCAGGAAGTGCATCCGGCATAAAACATTGCCAGATCGTAATGCGAGGGACTTGCTGTGGCGACCCCTGGTCACATGGAAAAGCCGAAAGATAAAGATTATACAGGTGCATATCAATAGATTAGAATATCAAAAAGTTATTTTAGTATTTCAATACAAACAGTGAAACACATTCATTATTCATTAAAAACACAGTGATTGTCTTACAGCCAATGAAAATTAGAATATTATATAAGACCAACAGAAAAAAAAAAAAAAAAAAGATTTTTAATTCAGAAATGTTGGCCTACTGAAAAGTATGTACAGTAAATGTACTCAATACCTGGTCTGGGCTCATTGATGCACTAATTACTGCATCAATGTGGTGTGGCATGGAGGCGATCAGTCTGTGGCACTGCTGAGGTGTTATGGAAGAACAGGTTGCTTTAACAGTAGCCTTTAGCTCATCGGCATTGTTGGGTCTGGTGCCTCTCATCTTCCTTTTGACAATACCCCATAAATTCTCTCTGGAGTTTCGGTCAGCCGAGGTTGCTGGCCAATCAAGCAAAGTGATACTGTGGTTATTAAACCAGCTAATTTGTACTTTTGGCAGTGTGGACATGTGCCATGTCCTGCTGGACAATAAAATTTCCATCTCCAAAAAGCTTGTTAGCAGAGGCAAGCATGAAGTTCTTTAGAATTTCCTGGTAAACGGCTACACTGACTTTGGTCTTGATATAATACAGTGAATCTACACCAGTAGATGGGTGGATTGTGTTCCTCTCCACTCTTCCTCCAGACTCTGGAAACTTGATTCCCAAATGAAATGCAAAATTTACTTTCATCTGAATACAACACATCGGACTAATGAGCACTAGAGGGCTGGAGACCAAGGGATTGCCCGTTCAATCCCCACTCTAAGCAAGTCATGGCTGAAGTGCCGTTGAGCAAGGCACCCAAACCCCGCCAACTGATCCACGTGTGCCTCAATGATGTATTCATACATGGCTGGGTTAAATGCAGAAAAAGATTTCCCTTCGTGGATCAATAAAAGTAGTCAAAATTGAAATAAAAGAATAAAAAATAAGTGAAGATGTAGATGTTTGGAATATGGTCAGTTAGGAGAGCTGTGCTGTTAAATCATGTATAAAAATATTAATATAGATTAAGTAAAATACATTTATTCAAATAAAATATTTATTTATTGCGTTTACTTATAATGCCTGTGGAGAAACACTCTTAGACCAAACTTGCTGCAGGTCAGAATTGTGAACATAGAAAGCAAATTTTATATGTTGTGTATATGTCTATACGGAGCGTCGTCTGCAGACAGAATGCCGTACATAATTCAATTCAATTGTATTTATTTAATTCTTTTTACAATGAAACTTTAAAAAGAAGCTTTAAAGAAATAATATACAGTATAAAAATAGAAAATTTAAATAAGGCTCTTTTTTTCCCACATCATATTCACAAATATCAGTGTTATAACACTTCTCATCCAAACTGTGAGTTCGGAACTAATTATTGTATCAAGTAAACATATTCACTAAAAGGTCATGTTTTTAATCAAAAACTATTAAGAGCAAGTGTAATTGTATCTGATTAAATTATTTTATGTGTATGAATTAATATGAGAAATACAGCTACAGTGGTTAGACAATGAAACTGAAACACCTGGTTTTAGAGAACAATAATTTATTAGTATGGTGTAGGGCCTCCTTTTGCGGCCAATACAGCGTCAGTTCGTCCTAGGAATGGCGCATACAAGTCTTGCACAGTGGTCAGAGGGATTTCCTGACTTGCTCCTCCAAAACACCACAAAGTGGCTCTTGATACATCACAAAGACTTGCTGTCTTGGTCACAGAT
>JAOUQV010286358.1:0-13762 GCA_028565295.1 Aspidoras spilotus
ATCACCCTTGTTCTTATAAATCGGTACAAGTACACTTTTTCTCCATTCCTCAGGCATCAATTCACTATCAAAAATCTAATTAAATAATCTAGTCAAAAAACAACACTCCCATCTCTCCTATACATTTCCATAACTCTACCGGTATGTCATCAGGTCCGACTTCTTTTCCCTTCTTCACCCTTTTCAACGCTTTCCTTATTTCATCCTTGATAATCTTCCCAATATCCTGTTTCACTATTTCTATGTTCCTGTGTAAACATACGTATCTAAAAATAAATCTCATTCATATATTTGAATACCAATCAAATTTGGACACACCTTCTCAATCTTATATATAATGATATATACACATGCAGAATATGTGTGTGTGTGTATATGTGTGTGATAAGAGTCCACATAAATGCTTCAACATAGTTTAAGTAACATATACAGTACATCATATACATATGTGCTGTCTATCTGTCCGATCTGTATACCTTTGTCTGTTTGCCTTTCCTACTCTCTCTCTCTGTTTGTCTACCAGTCTGTCAGTCACCTGCCAGTTTGTCTGTCTCACTGTCCTGGCTGCATATCTGCCTGTCTGTCTCTTTTGTCCTGCTGTGTTTGAGCTTTTTTGGACAATTTCTGCAGTGTCTGGGTGTCTACGGACCACGATGAAATCGAAAGAGTGGCCAAAAATTGGGGAGCTCAGGTACACAGAAGGAGTCCAGAAGTGTCCAAAGACAACTCTACATCACTGGAGGCCTTACAAGAGTTTTCCAGACTTTACCCAGGCAAGATCCTTTTATTCTCTCTGTTCTCCAGTAGATTTACACACCCGTGTACACAGACATGTCACTGTACAAAGCAAACATAATAAAAAAACTCCAATTATGGATTATAATCATATTAAAAGCTGATGTGGGAAATTGTCTTTTATTCTGAGAATAAAATGTCAATAAGCAAAGCTACTAATATACGCTAGACACATTATTATGTACACCCTGCTAGTAAAAGGATGGACCCCATTTTACCTTCAAAACTGCCTTAATTCTTCATGGCATACATTCAACAGAGATTGTATTCTGCATTACTATGTTGTAATGGTTATTAAAGTGCGTGGAAAAGCCTTATTATTTCTCTTACATTTACTTTATTAATACTGCCTGAATCATTCAATATACAGATAATGGCGCGACATGTGCCACCTGTTCAATCTAATGAAGTTGTCGGTGAGTGTACACTACGTATGCCGAGTATTGCTGATTATTGACATCACAACCATATAAGGTTCTATCCACACAATTTTATAAAAGGCCCTTAACCCTAAACTGCACAGCTCAAGAGATAAATGTAAGTGGCTCTGGATAATAATGTTTAAAATATAATACTTATAATAAAACACACTCTATAGTTAAAAACTGTGTCTGTTTTTAAATGTGAATATCTGTTCAGTTCATTTTCTTTATTCATAATGTTTCTTTCTGACATACACTAACAAATAAACACAAAGAGTTAGTTATGTGTTAGTAAAGACAATATTTAGGACACGTTCGCTTCGTACTCACCAAGTTTATAAGTTGGTTTATATTTTGTGTTTTAAGTGTTTGTTTCTCATGTAACCACTGTTTTGGTTTTGTACTGCAGAAGTGGACATCATTGGTAACATCCAGGCTACCTCACCGTGCCTTCACCCACACCACCTGAAAAAGGCCATGGAGATGATGACCAAGCAAGGCTACGAATCTGTCTTCTCAGTTGTCCGACACCACCACTTTCGCTGGCAGGAGATAAAAAAAGGAGGTTTGTAAAACTCAATAAATATTAAAGTGAATCATCATCTTCTTTTGTCGGCCTCTCCCTTTTATCAGTGGTTGCTACACTCAGTCACTGAAGAACTCGCACCGTTGATTTGGCACGCTTTACTCCAGATGCAGAATTTAGCGTCCCCAGTTCACCTAGTAGGCCTGTCTTTGGACTGCTGGAGAAAAACGGAGGAAAACATAATGAGGGCTACTGGGGTTTGCTGCTAAAAAGCAGCAGGTATGACAGATTCTCTGAAAGAAATGCGTCAGATTCTTTAAGATGCTTTGTTAAATATACCCACCAAAAGAGTCCAACAATTGTACCTTTGAACAGAATATTCACACCAAATATTTACCTACTGTAGTTTACTACTGCTTACTGCTCATGTTTTCTGTTATGTAGAAACATATAAATGCTTTTTAAAGGCATCTTTGACTTACATTTTTGCATGTGCCTAAGACTTTTTCACAGTACTATATCTAGTAAGCGTTTTGAGTGTCTTGACACAATTTTTCTGTTTTGTGAAGCCTTCATTATTTTTTTTTGTGCTTAGGTGTTTTGTTTTTACTCACTTGCATGTTTAACAAATCAAATCAAATTTTATTTGTCACATACATAGTAATACACAGTATATCTTGCAGTGAAATGCTTTTTTGACAGTCTTCCCACATCAAAGCCATCAGTAAAGATTCAATAAAGATTAATCTGTCAAAAATATATAGAAAAAATATGTATAAAAGAGAGAAAAATAAGTTAAAAAAAATAAAATATAAAATTATAGAAATATAGAGAACCAGAATATACAGAATAGTTTTGTATGTATGTATGTATTCATATGTACATATTTATCTATATGTGAATGTGTGTGAGTTAAAAATATACAAATATTAAGAAATATCTGTGTTATTGTCCATGAGCCATTGTAGTGTACAATACATTGTATGAAATAATGTTTGTGCTAAAAACATTAGTTTTCACAACCTTTTACTGTATTGCTTTTTTAGGATTTAAAATGGGCATATTATATTTGTAATTGAAATAGAAAGTGCACATGTGTGTAATTGAACATTGTGTGATTGACTGTACATTTAAATGGACCTATGCACTTTTTTTTCTTTCCTCAGAAGAGGTTACATACACTAAGGCTCTGAACATGGATCCATCCAGGAGACCACGTCGTCAAGACTGGGATGGAGAACTCTCTGAAAATGGATCATTTTACTTTGCCACCAAGGAGCTTATAAACCAAGGACTGCTGCAGGTGGGCTATGGCAAGACATGTTGGTGTAAAAAGTAACTATTTTGACTAGAATTTTAAAGGACATTGGATGGTGTATCCTAACCGATACAGCAGAGCATATTTTCTCCACTAGTTCCTGCACTTTTTGAGCAAGGATACTGTTCTATGCAAGAAATTATATTAATAGAGGTTAATATACAGGTAGAGCAAAATGATGAGGCACACACACGATGCTTAGTGCTAGAACAAATGTGTCGAAACATCCAAACATCCAACAGCAAGGAAAAGTTTGATTAAAAACACAATTAAATCATACAAAAATATAAAATATCACAGATACCAACAAAGTTTTCTACATAACAGTTTTACCAAGGGAGCAGCTATAAATAATCTTGGTTCATTTTATGGTGGTCTTTAATGCTGAAGAGAGCAAAGACCAATTTTTGTTCTAAGCAAATGCATTTAGAACTCAAGTCTCTGCTTGCTCTCATTTATCTTGATCCTCCTTCAATTATATCAAGAAGTGCCACAGACTCTTCATGAGCAGACACAAATCCTCAAGCAGCCATTTGTTTTCTTTTTTTAAAACTTTGTAAAACAAAACTCAAATTAAACCCGGAGACCAGCTCCTGAGATCAGTTCGGTTCTGGTTTGGCACCGAATAGAGGGGGCTGGCTTAATTTGCCATGTTCACATAGACAATACAAACAATGTCCTGGTGATTTGACCTTTTAATGACCCAAGTGTGAAAATGATGTTAATGCAATTAATAAGTGTCTTAAGGTTGCTTTAGTATCACTAAATAGCATTTATTTGAGCACGTCGACCCTATCAATTTTTCTGATCCTAAGCTACAGCACTCACTCTGTCTTTATTAAATAAAGATGGCATTAAATATTCATCTCTTCTTCTATTTCTCCATCTTCTTAAATTTTTTTGTTATTCTCATGCATTATTTTTTCTTTAAAATTAACCCAAAATACTATATGTAGGTTATACAGGCTTATCTCTTGTTGTTGTTATATGAGTGTGATTTGGTTCCTTCTTCAGGGAGGGAAAGTTGCCTACTATGAGATGCTACCAGAGTATAGTGTTGACATTGATGTTGACATCGACTGGCCGGTAGCAGAACAGAGGGTTCGTAGGTAAATAAAATGAAGTGTTTTTTTTTTCCATCACTGAATGGCTAGCAACACCCTGAAAATCAGCATGCTGGGATATATCAGTGTCTATATACATATGTGTTTGTGTGCTTGTTGATACAGATTTGGTTACTTTGGCAAACATAAGCCGGAGATGGTGCGGTTGCTACTGTGTAACGTGTCAGGCTGCCTGACTGATGGGCAGGTATATCTGTCTGCAGCAGGGGAGGAGATGTTATCTATCAACAGCAAAGACCTGACTGGCATCCGCATGCTTCAGCAAGAAGGAATGGAGGTTGGTTAACACTGCTGTTTAAACTAACCTAGAGTCAGTGTTCTCACAACCACACCCGAGTAAACATTGGTTATTTGTTGACGGTAGGACATTCGAAGATGTAATTGTCTTTTTTCAAAGCGCTGCATGGAAGTGCGTGCAGTAGATTAATCAGTAGCTTCATTTATGATTACTCGAGGGCCTGTTTAACAGCACCACACCTGTTTACACTTGATAACGTTAGGGAACGTTCCTCTGTACACAATACATCTTTGTCATTTTAAATATACATGGAGGCATACCGACTATGAGAGCAGAGGATTTTCATTTTAAAAGAGTCATTCAAATGACTTGTCCTTGTGTACTGCAATCATCAACTGTTAAATAGTTTACTTAACCCACTAATTACACAAACAGGATAATCATACAAAATTACACCTGAAGACACTATAACAGACAATAAACTACCTCATGGACATGGAAGTATTAGGCAATCTGCTTTTTAGTACAAAATTTATAGACATGACTGTGATGCACAATTATTTTTATTTCCCAATATTCATTTATCAACAGAAATCATGCAACAAATGACAAATAATTTAGATAAATAAACAACATGATGAAGGCTGCTGGGTTTTGCACAAAAAAGAGGCAAGTGTGAAATGTCTCAGAATTTCCAAGATCCTCTGCAAAAAAGCTTAATAAATGACTTATAAAACTGAACAAATTGTACCTTGAACCACTATTTAAATATAAATTACACCAGATAATGATGTATGATTATCTATCCGTGCAGTGAAACACACATATACACACACTGGTGAAGTGAGCACATGTGCCCAGAGCGGTGAGCAGCCCTGCACAGAGCCCGGGGAGCAACTGGGGGTTAGGTGCCTTGCCCAAGGGCACTTCAGCCGTGACTTGGCATTACTGGGAACCGAACCGGGGACCTTCCATTTGCAAGGCTGGTTTCCTAACCACAAGCCTACAACTGCCCAATGTGTAATTTATATAATTAGCTTTCCCAGCTCATTACTGCTAATAATCTGCTAATTAGTGTACAGTGCAGTGCAAACCCTTTTAAATAAACACTGCCATGTGCAGTAAAGAGTAATAAACTAAAGGAAGTCTGTGTGATTATTCTTGTGATTATATAAAAAAGTTCCAAGGTACAAGCTGTACAGTTTTGTAAGTAAATGATCTGGTTAATTATTACAGAGAATCTTAGAAACACATATCTGACACAGTTCTCCTTGACACTTTGTTTGCCACACTTGTTCCTTTTTTGTTTTTTTAGCAAAAGCCAGCAGCCTTCATTAGGTTTTCTGTGCTGTAAGCATGCTTGTAATTCTGGATTTAAATCTTCCTGGACATTCGAGTATGTCAACTCCCTTGCAAGGATATTAGTAAGTGTGGATTGTTCATACTCCAGTGTTTTACTAAACCCTGTCTCAACAGGTGATCCTTATATCATCCAGTGACAGCCCAATACCAGATGTGTTTGCAGAAAAGTTGTCCCAGAAAACAGATTGTGAAGTAAGGCACATGAAGGAGAACAGGCAAGTAGAAGTAGAAAGACTGCTGAAAGAGAAGGCGCTTGCGTGGAAGGAGGTGGCGTACATAGGTGAGTCGGGTGAAAGATTATCATCTGTATGCCTAAAGTGATCAGTGTGTATGAACATGGGGGGGGAGAGAGAGAGAAAATAAATATATATATATATAACAGTAAAATCTGTTATAAAAAGTGATGGTCAGGAACAAGCGAGGAACCACTATATTGCAGCTAACCACATGGCATGTTTGTGTGCTTTTATGGTCAGAAGATTTAAATATTTTATATTATACCAACTGTGAGGCATGGTGGTGATTAAATCATATTGCGTACACTATACTGCCAAAAGTATTTGCTTACCCATCCAAATGATCCGAATCAGGTGTTCCAATTACTTCTATGGCCACAGGTGTATAAAATTAAGAACCTAGGCATGCAGGCTGTTTTTACGAACATTTGTAAAAGAATGGGTCGCTCTCAGGATCTCTGTAAATTCCAGCACGTAAATTTAAGGTTTTGGAATGGTCTTCTCAAAGTCTTAACCTCAAACATAGAGGTTTATTTCAATTAATTAGAATATCAATATCAATAATTTTATTTATTTCAGTAATTCAATAGAAACCTTAAAATTCATATTATGTAGATTCATTACAAACATGTGGCATGGAGGCAACCAGCCTGTGGTACTACTGAGGTTTAATTGCTTAAATAGCAGTCTTTAGCTTTTCTTAATTATTGGGTGTAGTGCATCTCATCTTCCTCTTGACAATACCCCATAGATTTTCTATGGGATTTAAGTTAGGCGACATTGCTGGAAATATGTGGTATGTGCATAAACATTGTGTCTGTGCCAACAAATTTAATAGAATGAATGTATTCAGAAACAACTGGTCAAGGAGTGCTCTATACTTTTGAACCTGTTTCAGAAATTCCCCTAAAACACTACATACTAGTAATTAACTGTACAGTACAGGGATCCTGTACTGTGGTATCATGGGTGTACTCAAAGTGGCTGATCTAGGAGCCTAACCACCTGAGCTGCTTCAGCAGGCATTGGTTGTCTTGCATATGGATTCTGTTCCAGATATGTGTGCTATAATTAATCAAAAAGTTGAACCAACCCGTTATTAGCCAGTTGTTCCTAATCCAATGATTGTTCACTGTATATACAGTGTCTTCAAATGATAATAATTCCTGTAAAACAAAAAAAAGATCCACTCGAAATTAGCTGTTCTTCAGATGTTCCATCTTTGCAGGTAACGATGTGTCAGATGTTGACTGCCTGAACTTGGCTGGCTTGAGTGCAGTGCCCTTTGACGTCCCAGTGGTGGTTCTCAATGCTGCGAAATACCCGTGCCAGAGAGCAGCAGGACGTGGGGCAATAAGGGAGTTTATCGAGCACATAATACTGATGAAGAAGGGGGCTACATTTCAGAAGTCGATGGATCTCAACTAAAAAGATGTTTTTTGTTTTTAATGAAAATTATTGGTCCTGGACCACTTCTAATCTATGCTAAATTATTTTTTTCTCGCATAGGAAAAGATTACCTTTAGAACCCCTACCCTCCATTACTCGAGCCTGGCAACCCTAACAAACGTTAATTTATTTTTTATCTTCAACATAAACAAAAATAGCTTTACTATGATTAGTATAAATATATCTGATGTAACGCCAGTTTTAAAAAAAACACTGTTGGAAGGTAGTGTGTGTCGGTGTTTTAATATTTATTTTTTAAAGCCAGACTTTTAATCCCGAGGTTTAATTTTCCTTTTTTTCCAAAATTTTATTTAACCCGGTGTATCTGCGTTCTCCTCTAAGGTTTTTATTATTTCTGAAATAAATAACCTCCCCTTGGCAGATCTTATAAACCACTTTGCATATATCCAGCTCTTTGTTCGTTGTTGATTTAAATCCGGAATAGTTCCAGATGTCAGACTTTACTTGAGAAGGCTTACTGGATGCAGTTTTACCTATATCGCCCACTTTGTGTATTTATTTATTAGTGAAATGTAATATAAACATTGTATGTTGCCATTAACACAGCACCATCGCCACAGAACTGACAAAATTATATAAAGGAAAAGAGGAGAGGACAGAATAGGAAGGAGACACAATGCCAACTTGCCAGGGGTTAAACAGCTCATACAACATTGGGTTATACACAGTGAGTACACGTTTGACTAACATATTATCTGAATACGTTCAAAGCAATACAGACTGCTATAGTTTTCAAAGCCGTCTTATTTCCAGACATTTCTATTGAACAATGTTACTGTTTAAAAGCATGTTTTTTCCCTGAGAATTTACAACAGTGAATGTAAATCAAGAGATTTATCAAATAAGTTGAATTGATGTAGCATAAATTTTCATTTAACCCAAAGAGTACATTTTTCCAATATAACAAAATGTTTTTTATAGTTAACCTTGATAAAGTCACACAGTTTCTGCCAAAATACTTTCACAAAGGACACAGCTGAAACAAATGAACAACCATTTCAGGAGAGTTAGCACAGAAACTGCAGTCACTTTCGATATTTTTTCCAAATCTATTTCTAATGTAACTTTTAACAGGATAGAATTTATTATCTTCAAAGATACTTCTTTCACCTAATTAGTTATTAGATATCTGTTTGGCAGTAGCTAGACCTTCTAAGGTATATCATCTACAAATGCGTTCCAGTTTGAAACAACACTTGGTATTATTGTAATATCTCTTTGGAATAAGACTCTTATAAATGAATTATTTTTTAGAATGGTTTGGAAAGCGGATTTTTCCTAAAAATCTTCTATCTTTGATCGCTACAATATGAAGTGAGTTAGAACTCGGTGTGTGTTGATTTTTAAGTAGCATGCATACACCAGAGGGAATAGCACTATATACTATTGCAAAGTCTCCAGAAGTAAGAGGAATCTTGTATTTCTCTTTATGAAAAATAACCCTTCCTTATTAAAGACTTGGTCACCCCAAAAAATGTTGTTTTGAAACCGAGATTCCATAAAAAGCTATTTGTGTTTATATATAATATATCTGTTATTCCAAATCATATAATTGTGGGAGTGATAAAAGAAAGGCTTGGTGATGTCCATTACCGGTCTAATATTGGACATAAAACCTGACTGAGTTTCTTCGATCATTGAGTTTAATACCATTTTTAGTCTTTTAGCAAAAATAGTTGCAAATATCTTATCGTTTAATAAAGATATTAGGTGCCAATTATCAATAAAAGTTGTGACTTTGTTGGATTTAGGTATTAAAGTAGTATCATCGTAGTGGGCAAAAACTTCAAATAAAAACTAAGCTAAATCATTAATGAAAGCCTTGTAAAATTCAGACACCATTCCATCTATTCCAGGCAATTTATTGTTCTTCAATGAGTTAATTGCATTTTTAATTTCACCAATTGTAATTGAAACACTGGATTTCATTTCGCATTTATGCGCTAATAGTTGTAACAGTTAAAGAATTTTAAAAAGCTTGGGCTGATCCTGACAAAAGTTTGAACTGTATAGCTTCGTATAAACTACATTGACTACAATAGTTAGATATTAGTGTCTGATGTTTTGTAGGAATGCCTTTAATATTTAGCTGATTTAAATGATCAGGATCTTTTCAGGATCAGTAAGAGGAGTAGGATATATGTCAACCTCAATATTGTCCTTATAATTTTTTTTTAGAGATCAGCCAAAAATTAATTCTTGCCAGATTAGATCCTGTTTTGTTGCCCCAAGTAAATGCCCTGTTATTGGGGTATTTAACTCTCCAGATATCAGGAAAAATTAATTTATCTATAAATGCAGAAAAGTTGGTGTTTTCTCTGTTTGACAGGCCTGGGGGAAATTTGTCTAAAGGACTAATTAGAGCGATATTAAAATCACCACCTAATAGTAAAGTAGCATGTAGAAATGTAGTTAACAAGTTGAGAATTACAATCTTCTATGGATATGAGAAGTTGATCATTTTCTAGCTTTGAGTTGTTAATTATAAATATAGGTTTAGGGTTGATTCGATCCTTATTGATACTCGAGCATACAGCAGAGGGCAACCTTTCACAAAGGATGGCTCAATCATAGAATAGCTCTTATTCATTCTTGTTCAGACTGATATATATATATATAGAGCTGATATATGCTTATATATTGGATAATTTTCCTCAGTAAATAAATGACTAATAATCTAACAATCTCAAAAACAAACTAACCTGGCTTTTTATTTAATCAGCCTTTTATCGCTATTTTCAAGGACAAAATATCCTACCGTGTATACTTTTGACCTCTGCGTATCACCGATGTAATAATTAATGTAAAATACTATTTATTAATTAATCATCTTAATTGAATGTTATTACACATGGTGTCTTTTCTGGTCAGACTAGCCCATGTAAAATGTAAAACGAGTAAAGTGATTATCAGTATCTATACAAATCTCTTTCAGAGAGACGTTTCTCAGTAAATATTAGCATGTAACGAGATAAAAAGTTACGGAGTGAGTCCTGCATTCTGCGTAATATTTACATGCAGTGCTACTAGATATGTTTCTTATTGTGAGCTTATTTAATGTGTGAGTACTGACTGATTTCAGATTTTTCTAGCAAAAAATATAGCAAGTGTTTTAATGTTATTAAAGAATGCACTATAATTTGCAACAGATTACTTTTCTGTTGAAAACAATCACAATGAAGGGTCCTTGATTTTGCTGCAAAAAAAGAATAGAAGTTCCTAGAAGATCTGTGGCAGATTCTCCAAGATGGTTTGTAAAACCATATTTAATAAAGTACTTAGAAAACTGAATGAATTGTTTTTTTTTTAGATAAAAGCACATTTATTGTATTAAGGTTACTGCACTTTTGATTTTTTCATTGTTTTTGAGTGCATCTTTTCATTAAAGAATGTCTTTGCACATGCCTAGGACTTTTAACAATACTCTACAGTAGAGACAGATAGAGAAACTGCCATAGTTCTTTCGGAGACTTTGACTGTCGCATCTTAAAATATTTTTTTTAATCTCATAAGTCTGTTGTTATGCAATATGTGGCATACAAACTTTGTTCTGTACCATGTAACTATTTGATGCCAAGCTAGATTGTGTAAAAATAAAAATATAATATATAAAATACCTGAAATATTTCTGTTATTACACTATAGTGCTTATGTCATCAGAATAAGCATCATTGACCAATTTTGTACTATGGTTGAACCACAAAGAAGAATGCAGCATTTGCAGTAAAGTAGAACATGGTGGCAAAGATTTTTGTACAGAACCATAGCTTCTTTAATAAATCTCGAATTTAATGTTTGAAACTGGGTCTGATAAGTGATTTTTAAGACCAGCATTAATGACAGCTCATAATGATGGTGCCATGAGGGCAACACATCAGCTTTAATTAATTCTGTTTATGTTTCTTCATTTGCAATTCTGATGAATCCTCTCAAACCTTTAGAGAGTGAACCCAATTAACTCACTCTCCTTGTGGCTCAGAGTGTATGCACCACAACCTGTGGCATGTCCAGGTGTGTAGCAAATGTGTGGATCATGGTGGACATGTGCTTTTGTCCCTACTTGTGGAAAGTTCATAGTATTTTTGAAAAGATGATGAGTTTTTTCACAGAGCAAATCCATCCAGTTACTTTATATAGCATAGAACTGAGGGATCTCCTTCCAGACCTGGATTCAGGCATCAGTCAACTCCTGGACAGTCAGATGTCATTAGAAATTCACTTTTCTTGTATCTTAATTGATTTTTGTATCGATTAAGAATTTATTTCGGAAGCGTTAATTTGCATATGTTGGCCATATACATTTAAAAATAATTATTGAGGTTCAGGGTCTTGTGGAATTTGAGTATTATATCTGCATTTTTGGGCATAAACTAGTCAAAACTAGTGTAGGACTAATTTGCAAAAGTAAGTTCCATATGCAAATTAGAAAAAAATCTAAGTATGTGGAACTTAGTGGTGCCAATGGCACCATTGATTAGTCTTTACCCAAAGAATAAGAATTTTCTGTCAAAAATCTGGGATGCAAGTTATAAACACACCCTTTGGCAAATTATTTCTAAGTCATTTCACATCTGCTCCACCTATCTGCCACATTTGTTGTTTTGGGACTAGCAGTCATTGCTCTACGATGCACTTCAGCTCAGAATAAGAACAAAGAAGAAAAATATAAAGAACAAAATCAATACGTGCTTAAACTCTAATAATGCCACATGACCATACTTAAGGCACATGCTGTTTAACCTGTGTGTTTGTCTGAAACCTGATGGATTTAACCATCGAAGTTGGCCATTAGCATCCACCTGTTTTATCACAAAGATAAAACGAGGAATTGAAGAAAATATCTTCAGTTACTGCCGATATTTATGTCCTTTGCATCCTGGAACCAAATGAATGATTGAATTAGTGAACAGTGTTATAATTAAGTTTATAAAAGTATTTATTCATTCATTCAATCATTTTTTTCCACTTGATCCACACAAAGTCAGTATAATTTTCAAGTCATCAACCGTTAGTGTGAATTATATTAAAGAAATCTCTCAATTATGTAAAAAAATATAATGCACAACCAAGTTTCAAAGCATTTTATTTTTTAACCTGAATTAAGAAATGCAAAGAAATAAAATTCACTGTGCATCACTGGATAAGTGACAAAAAACTATTCATTTTAAAGACTACTAGGTATGACCCTTCGATACATCAGTAACTTTAAACAGGTTAATACAAAAGTTACTGCCAAATCCTATTTAACATCATGACGTAATGGAGTCATTATTGGTGCTTAATTTTTCTGTGTATACTTGTATAAATTAAGAAAGATTGACAATTTATTGCATTGCATTTTTTGGGAATGGTGGAGTGAGGGATAGGGGCACTTTTAGCAAAATCTACCTTTTTATTTAAAAATCCAATTTTACTGTTGACATACAAGCAAAGTTACAGTACAGCAGTGTGAGATTTTAGTTGCACCTTGAATAAAGGTCAGAGATCTGTGATTTTCTGAGCTGACATGCTCATACATCATCTACACTGGAGGTTTATTAGATTCTGACACCAGACACAACACTGGAAACTGTTGCATACAAAAGCTAAATGCATCACTGGCACTGCTCAAGAGCAGCATTGTATTTAAAGCAGAGGTTTTTTAATATAAAGATGAGCACCTGTATGATAGAAGTAAGTAATTTTCAAAAACCTCCTCGCCATTTCAGCTGTTTGTGCTCAGCTCCATAACTCTAGTATTATACCATACCACTATTACCATATATAGTACTGTGCAGGAGTATTAGTCATGCTATTATTTTTCGGGTACACCTATTATATTGAATATATTATTTTGTAATCTAGTTTAGAAAAATTAACTTAAAAATAAAATGCATAATTCATTTTTATTTATATAGCGCTTTTTACAATAGAATAATTGTCACAAAGCAGCTTAACAAGAATGATATACAGTTTATAAATATAAATTTGAGCTTAATAAGATGAATTTTTTTCCCTAACGAGCAAGCCGATGGCGACAGTGGCAAGGAAAAACTCCCTGAGGTGCTAAGAGGAAGAAACCTTGAGAGGAACCAGACTCATAGGGGAACCCCATCCTCATCTGGGTTATATCTGATTAACAACACTGAAGAGTCTGTGATGGCGTGTGCAGAATTTACCATCCAGGTAGATCGGAGGGTGTTGGAGACGACTCAGCATTCTCTCAGTGGTAGTGTGTAAACCTCAAGCAGAAGAGAGACATAACAGAAAAAGAAATGATTAGACATGATCA
>JAOUQV010286774.1:0-13760 GCA_028565295.1 Aspidoras spilotus
ATTGATGCTGTATTGGCCACAAAAGGAGGCCCTACACCATACTAATAAATTATTGTGGTCTAAAACCAGGTGTTTCAATTTTATTGTCTAACCCCTGTATATATGACCATGGGCTTTAGCGAATTATGAAAAAGAGAGATTAAAGAAGCTGGCAGACATTCAGAAACAGTGGAATGAGGCAGGAGTCACAGCTTCAAAAATCACCACGTTCAGACGCATCTGGGATTTGTTGGGTTCCACAGGTCAAGCCACTTCTGAACCCAAGCAAAAGTAGGAAGCGTTTCAATTGGACCAGTAGTCCAAGGTCCTCTTTTCAGATGAAAGAAAATTTTGCCTTTAATACAGGAATCAAGGTCCAAGGGTTTGGAGGAAGACAGGTCACGAATAGAACCCAAACAACTTATTGTCTAGTGTGAAATATCCAGTCAGTCATAACTTGAATGGTGCAGGTTTTGCATCAAGGCAGTTGCATCAAGGCAGTGAGTAAAGCAAAGTGATTCCCAACCAAGTTATGAAGATTGACATATCATTTAAAAAATACCATAAGTAAGTTGGGTATTCCACTCTTTCTTAATCTAACTTTCTTGATTCTTGAATCTTATCTTTTTGAAAGTTCGCTGACGCCAACGGTTATCTCTTGCTGGTGTATCTTCTCCTGCACATATTTTGCCCTTCCACTATGTAGTTTTTGCTGATTTCTCCACAGTACGCTCATTTTTAAAAAAATCCTGTTATCATGGATTTTATGAGCTGGAAGCCCAAATTATGTAAAAATAAACAAATTAATACTTGAAATTGTTTAAATAGTGGGCCCTGAATCTATAATCTATGGAAGTTTAACTTTTTGAATAGAATTATGGAAATTAATCAACTGTTCCACAATATTAAAATTTTTTGGAATGAGTCTGTATATTTGAGACTTCCACTCAATTCCAGTAAAATTTATAGAAAACACAGAAATGGTGATTTTATTACATCCACAGATGATCACTAAGTACCATGATGACATGTAGTCATATCAATGTGCTCATGTATCACAGGACAAGGGCTGTGTGGAGAAGTTTTATTTTCAGTCAAAAAATTGTATTTTCCAAAAAAATATTTAATAGTCTTAATAAGCGAATTAACAAATCTTTTATATCTTTTAATATAGTATACATAATCTTGTATTTTTATAAGGGTACTTTTAATCAGATTTTATCTCATGTTGGAGGTTAATTGGATGAGTAAGACATTTCAGGTTATAATAGAATATTTTTTAAAGAAATGTCTACTTCCACTTACATACAGTACATAAAGGATTGTATAGAATTTAATGTATTCCACTTCAGTGAATGATAATGTATATAAATACAGTGCATCAGGAAATATTCACAGCGCTTCACTTTTTCCACATTTACATTATGAAAAACAAAAAATAGAATCCATAACCAATAAATGATATTTTGTAGCTGAGAAAACTGTCATTAATATTGAGCGTCATAAAAACTGAATTTAAATGGCTGTTTTGAGTGTAATATTTCTTAAGAATCTGTTTTGTTGCACCTTTTCTGAGTTGCTTAGTCTTTCAAGAAAGTGAAAAACATTTGACTTTTTGACTTGTTTTTATTTATGGTTTAATCTATGGTTGTTGCCACCTGTGCACACAGAGTTGCCGAGTCGGCACCCATGTGGATTAAGCAGAAGAAAATGAATGAATGAATGGTTAACTTCATGTTTTTTGTTAACAAAAATACATTGCTGATTTTCCAGTCTACAACACATTATAAAAATGGAAGAGGAAAATCCTGAGCTACTAGCATCTTCCAGGCTGAAGGAGAAAGGGGTCAGCATAAATATGAAATATGCTTCTTGAAGTCTACAAATCTAAGATCAAATTCTTTCTGTAGCTTTACAATGGTAACAACATAATTTTCAACACTGAATGATGTGCCGATATTTATGAGCTCATTGCATGCAGAGAAATGGCTTGTTTGAGAAAGCTGGGCTTCCCATAACACATGTTTTATGGAGAATGCTCTGACATTGTCATATGGAGAACTGACAAGCTGGTCCTGGCTTTGTAACTTCTTGTTCCGTACATTTAGTGATGTCAACAAGAAACGCTAAGTCCATTAGCCAGTTGGGATCACTTTTTATAGGAAAAGCCATGCCATCTTTATCCATGAAGGCTTTCAATTCTGCTCTCAGCTTAAAAACCTTTTCAAGACGTTTTCTCATGCTAAACCAATGTACCTCGGTGAATGAGAGCACATCCTCATATGCTGACTCTATTTTCTCCAAAAAGGCATGGATCTGCCAGTGCTTTAAGCCTCTGGATCTGACATAGTTAATCTCAAGTCTCAAGTCTCAAGTAATTTTATTGTCATTTCAGCCATATACAGTGTTACAGTACACAATGAAACGAAACAACGTTCCTCCAGACCAAGGTGCTACATACAACATTTCACAATGTGAGACATTGCATTGTCAAATTTCAGGCATTTGCTGCAAAGGGTCTGATGATGGATAATGCAGTGCAAAGCAATGACCTTTTCCACACCCGCCTGTTCTAGTTTTCTTTGAAGAAGTGCCACCAGTCCATTTCTGCTCCCTGTCATTGATGGCGGTCCATCAGTTGTTATTCCAGCAAAACTCTTTAATAGTAAGCCGACATCCACAATGGCATCACACAGCTGGCGGAATATATTCTCACCGGTGGTCTGGCCATGCATTGTAATTATTCTGAGCAACTCCTATCAATTCAAAATTGTCATAAACACCACAGACATACATTGTGAGATGTGCAGTGTTAGTAATGTCTGTGCTCTCATCAAGAACAACTGAGTAGATGAAAATAATTAGCTTTCTCACACAGCTGATCGTAAATATTGTGTTGGCTGAAAGGCTACTGTTTTTAAACTTTAGTTTTTTTTTTGGGACAGACTATACTTGCAGCCTGTAACGTGCATTGTTTGATGAACTCGCCGTCATTGAATGGCTTTCCTGCCTTAGCAATCATTTCACTCAAAACGTCAACTGCTGCATCTTTCTCTTTGCTTGCTTTCTTAAAAAATATCTTTTTGTCTCAGTAGACATGTTTTAAGTTAGGCGACCCAGTCCTCTCGCTTATCTCCCTGGTATTTTGCATACTCCTCAGCATGTTTAATTGAGAAATGACGTCTGATGTTATACTCCTTGTGCACTGAAACTTTATCTGTGAATATTAGACAAGTTGGAATGGCTCTCTGCTATACAAAAAATATTCAGTTTCCCACTGAAATTGTTTGTGATCATTGCCAACCTTTCTCTTCATGGCAGGTTTTTGAAAAAAGACATAACTGGGTATATGCACTGGGTGACACTCCTGAAACGTTGATAAATCATGTTGTCACAAGCCTGAGCTATGGTAACCCACAAATGAAAATACAAAGCGCCCAGGGCAACGACCCATGCAGGTGCTTGTGAGAAAGAAATTGTGTGGGCCACACTAACACAAAGCTTTGATTTTAAGTAGGGAGCCACAAAATATCATTCTTTGAGTTTGAGACCCCTGGTGTAGATTAGGCTACTCCAGCGTGAACAGCTCATTTGTCTAAGATTTACATATCATGTATATTTCAACAAGCATGGTTTCACTATGTATATTTATGCACATTGTGTATTCATTCATTCATTTTCTATACCTACTTAATCCTAGATTTTAGAGTCATGGGGAAGCCACTGCCCACCCGGCAACTCTAGGCACAAGGGCAGGAACAACCCTAGGCAGAGCACAATCCATCACAGGGCACACACACTTATAAAAGGAGGAAACCCGGAGTATCTATACAAAACCTACATGAACATGCTGAGAACATGCAAACTCCACACAGAAATTTCCTGAGTCACCCCTTGTTGCTGTGAGGCCACAGCACTATCCACTGTGCTGCCCTAGGTTGTGCCATACATTTTGTAACAGCACACTGTAGACCAAAACATATCAAAGGCTCCTGGGATTTGGTGAAAGAATAAAAGAATAAATAATAATAAAATAATCTTCAAATGAACAATCATTTTCTGTTATATAGAAACAAAACACTGCAAAGTTGTTTAAACAGGAAGTAACTATTTTTTTTTTTTAACCCTAACCCTAACCCTATTTATTTATTTATTTTTTTTCCCTGAATCCACAAGGGGTCACAGGCCAGCTGGTGGCCACTCGGCAACTGTGGGCGCAAGGGATGGAACAACCCTAGTCCGGGTGTTAATCCATCGCGGGGCACATACGCACAGTCATACATATTCACTACATAAGGGCCATTTTATTGACACCAATTAACCTAGCATGCATGTCTTTGGAATGTGGAAGGAAACCTGGTTAAAACCTCCGCAAGCACATAAACTCCACACAGAAATTTCCCAGGTCAACCCACCTGGAAACAAACCTGGGTCTTTCTTGCTGTGAGGCTACACCACTACGACTGCGCCCTAGTGTCGCCACTAGGAATGACTGAAAGGAAATCAATAGTTTGTTTATATTTTCCTAAAAAGGCATATGTAAATTAACTGCATATTTACATAACATCTTATATTTTTATTGTTATACTTGCTGTTTTTCATCTAGTCTAAAAAACGGTCTGTTATGTTGCATGCTTGCAAACATATAACCTGATAATACAGTAAGTACATCAATAGTCAAATCAGTGAATCAAACAAAACGTAGATACTTTAGTCACAACAAAAGCATCTACCAAGACCTATACGCTTGGCCGAGAAGAGCTCATGTGAGTTTGTCCAACCCTGACATTAACATATAATCAAATTACCATGACATTATGGTATTATTCAGGAATTTACTTATAATTATTATTATGATTGTTATTGTTGTTGTTATTATTAATTATCTGCATGAAGACATAAACATGTAATATTTCTTTGATTATTTAGAAAATATTAAAATTAAAATTAAAACGCAACTAAATAAGCGATCTCTCCTTAAAAATGACATCAATATCATAAGGTAAAGCAGAGAAAAGAAGGATCAAAACACACCAGAGATTTCTCGTACACATCTCCCCGGACCTCTTGGTGTGCATATTGTGCTATAAAATGTGGTTTTATGTTGTTGTAAATAATGTAAGACTAGTGAAGGCTTTCTCATCTTTTATATAAATTCTAAAGGGAAGTACCCTAACAACAAGGTACTACTATATCTTCATACTGTTTCCAAGTGTGGGTATAAAATAGCTCGCCCATGGGCTAAGATATGTATTTCTAATATATGTAGGTGGATTTTTAGTCTTTGTATTTTACTGCCTTTATATCCTTAAACAGATATTTATTTTTTTACACAATCATGTCATGAGGTGATGAAAGTTATCATCATGGACAGATGCTTCGTTTTAAGTTACAGTTATGATCATTTATTTTAATTTGGTCTAGTTTAGGAGATTGTTTAGGGTCTCTGTCTTTGATCCAAAGTATAAAAAATTGTAACAGTGTGTTAGGTTATTATGAAAAGGGGTAGGTGAATAAAGCATGCAAGTATTATAATTTGATGTAGCTTGACTTATTTCGCCAAATTTCATTTGTGTTCGATTCCACGGTGAAGTAATGTCATCAGAGAAAGCTATTTTAATACAAAAACGTCTATTTTCTGACATAATAGGACATAATTGATAATTATATAACAGATGGGATATTTTATAATTTATTTCTTTATTATTTTATGTCATCCTTAGCACCAGTGGCTGTTCTAATGACAGGAACATGGACATATGCATACACGAGTCTCATATGCAAAGTCACATATTAGTACACAAGTTAATGACAACTTAGCATTTACAATTTACCTAGCATGCATGTCTTTGGACTGTGCAAGGAAACCGGAGCACCTAGAGAAAACCCACGCAAACACGGTGAGAACATGCAAACAAGCAATGATGAGGTATGACATGACACTGATGTCTGCTGAAACTGCAATGCAAAGCCATCATTGTGTTTGACAAACAATATCTGATTAAATATGATTGTTCTTATTTTTCATAGCAATGCAGCTTTAAAACTGCAAAATTTCTTTTGTAGCTAAAAATTGAAATCTTTGGGACAGTTTAAAATCAGCTCAGATAATCATATAAAGCTTTTTTTTAAAATAATAAATCGTTATAAGTGAATGTGGATAAAATAAAAGTGGATGCAAACAATTTTTTGGTAAGTTTATCATGTTTATCATATTAAAGTAAAATGATGAAGAGGAGAGAAATTAAAGAAAAATGTAGTGTGCTGTTTGTATCTACATATGCATATATCTACATTGGTTCTTAACTTAGACCTAAACTCCTCAATTCCAAAATTTGGCCACGTTTAATACAAAATCTGTCAAATTGCTAGATACTTTATAAAATCTCATATATAAAATATCAAACCTGTCAGATTCTCTAAAAGCTGATTCTTTGGCTCCATAATTTTATCCCATCTGTTACATAGATATCCAGCTCTCTGATTATGTCAGAAAATAGAAGTTTGTATGTCAGTTTAATAATTGAACCTGCTATCTTTGATACGCACAGCTGTTCATTAAAGCATACATTTTAATCAGAGTAACTCTGGCTTAACACAATCTCAGAGAGGATATAGGATGATAAGATTTTATAAGAACTAGGGAAAAAGATAAAAGAAAGCTAAAAGAGTTTTAAAGGAAGCAGAGTTTATATGAAAATCATACAATATGAACATTTAAATAAAGTCTCTTGTGTTTATCAGATGTTGGTTGTCAAACACGATGATGGATTTTCAATGCAGTTGTAAAAAACATCATTAATTTCTTGTGAAGACCTAAGAACTTTTTTTGAGTTCCAAACTAAATTTGTCAGACTCGGACCAAACCAGATTAGAGTGTTCGCATTCTTTATTCACTTTTTTACTCTCCAAACTCATCCAATACATTCCTCCTAACTCAGAGATAACAACCAACGTTATTTATTGATTTTTTATTTTTCACTAAAACTCATCTAATTTTTTTATACTTTCACCTAAAAAAACGTCCAATCAGGGTAAAATAGGCAGACAAGGTTAGCACAGACAAAACCCTTATTTAGTGATCGGAACATGGGTAAGTAAACTACTGTAGCACCGTCACTAAATTAATGTAATAAGGAATTAAGAAACATGCTGGGAATGGCTATGACAAAATTATGTTGTATGGTATATAGGTAATAAATAATGTTTAGCAAGTTAACACTTTATTTGAAATATATACACTAAGTATATTTTATTTTCATAGTATTTAACAATACACACATTTTTAACAAAATGAGATTTAAATCAGTAAACAAGTATGCATGGATGGTACATGGGTTGACCTTTCAAATCTAATCATGTGCCAACTTATTCTATTTACATCTCTAGTAGTGAGGAACAAGGCTTTATAACTAATGCTGTTAATCCCAAATAAAAAAAACCCTATGCATTAATTTATAATAAATTACAAAATAATAACTAAGTATTAGAATCACATGCTAATATTTCACCTGGATATCTACCATCCATGTTTGTTTAATAAGTGCTATTATTTAATAGTTGCTATTGATTAAAGTTACATATAGAATGCTGTAAACTACAGTTATGGGTAGCGTTCCAGTATTCTTACATTTTATATCTGAGAAAATTAGTCACCACTATAGAACTAAAAAGATTTTGCCAATTATTGCTAGTTTGATTAGTGTTTTTGCGTTTTCATGCCCAGCAGATTAAAGTAGGATGGTTGGCATCTTTTTGATCTTACAAGGGACATTTCTGTTGAATGACATTTTACCTGGCCACCTAATCAGTGGGTCTAGCTAAATAAACGAAGTGTATTTGGTGAGCACTGACCTATTGAAATAATCCTGACTCATTATATTTCCTCTACATAATTTATTTTGTCTCACTTGGTCAAGGAAAATGTAGGTTTATTTTTATTGTGCTTTTTACAATGGAGCACTGGCACACAGCAGCTTTGCAGAAATTATATATATGACATAATTATAATGTTTAAATTTTTAACCCAAGAGAGGAACCAGACTCAGAAGGAAATCCCGTCCTAATTTGGGTAGTCATTCCACTCCTATTTCAGCACTCGCTTTTACAGTTTTAGCTCATTGCACTGTGCAATAACTACTCATCTTTATATAACATATGTGTGCTTAGTAATTTCATTTACCAGTTGCTTCTTTTCTAGATTGCATTCAAATAATACAATACTGTTCTTTTTCAGTTATGTGATCATAGTACGTGGGTGAGTCAGAAATTATGCTCTTATCTTTTGATCATCATTATTTTTTCCCCTGCTTTACAATACACTTTTCAAATACACTTTTATCTGTCAGCAAGCTTTCATTAAAATATTTTAAGCTTAGCTGTGAGCCATGAATGCACCATTGTCTTCACTTCATCAGACATGAATCTTCGTTCACTGTGTGTCCAACACCAACTTTATGGTAGACACTTGTGCACATTCATACTATACCTGCAAAGCAGTTACTGTGGAGACAGCACCCTTGTACATAAAGTGCTCATAAGACAGTGTATACTTTAATATACTCACTCTCAGCTTCTTTTTTTGGCCTCTCCCTTCATCCCTTCATCGTCACAAATTCATGACTCATAAATTTGTGTGGACAGAGGATGAATATTATGAATATAATATAATATTAAAAAATCTTGACAGCACATCAGTTATGTTCCTATCTACATAAGAACAAAATCCATGAACTCTATCAGTCAGGTTTTAGACCTCATCACAGGACAGAGACAGCACAGGTTAAAGTGGTTAATAACCTCCTAGTGGCATCTGATCAGGGCTGTATATCCTTTCTTGAGTTGCTAGACCTTAATATAGCTTTTGATACCATTTATCACACTATTCTCCTCCATAGACTAGAGAATTTTGTGGGAGTACTTGTCTGAATGCTATCAGTATGTAGATTTAAAAGAAAACCTCCTCTAAGCTGTGCATTGTAAAATGTGGTGTCCCTCAAGGCTCTGTCTTAGGCCCAATGCTTTTCTGAGTGTATATGCTGCTTATGGAAAGAATCATTCAAAGACATGGTATCAGTTTCCATTATGCAGATGACACACAGCTTTATCTTTTACAAAAACCACATCAGAAACATCATCTTAATACAAGTAAAAATTAAGAAATATGTAAAGGACATTAGACAATGGATGTTAACAACTTTCTCCTTCTTAACTCTAATAAATCAGAGGTACTCCTTCTTGGACCCCAGACAGCTATAAATAAGCTTTCTGGTTTTGTATTAACAGATAATAGTTCAGTTACTTCCTGTGAAGCAGTTATAGATCTTGGTGTTGTTATTGACTTCAGTCTCTCACTTGAAGCTCACATAGATAACATTACCAGGACAGCATTTGTTCATCTTAGAAACATTGCCAAGCTAAGAAACACACTGTCACTTCATAATGCTAAAATACTAATTCATGCTAATTGTAATGGCTTACTGTCTGGATGCTTCGGCAGGTTTTTACGAAAACTTCAGTTAGTGCAAAATGCTGCAGCCAGAGTTCTTACTAAAACTAAAAAATATAATCACATAACCCCTATCTTAATTACACTCCATTGGTTCCCAATTAAATTCCACATGGACTATAAAATTCTACTACTTACATATAAAGCTCTAAATGGTCTCGCCACACAATATCTAAGTAATATTTCATGATCCACCTCGCCTACTATGTTCAGAAGGTGTATTACAGGTTCCTGGAATAATGAAAACTACAGCAGGCCGCAAAGCTTTCTCTTTCTATGTCCCCAACTTATAGAACAGTCTTCCAGTAATGTTCGGTACTCAGACACAGTCTTAAAGTTTAAATCTAGACCAAAGACATATTTGTTTAGCTAAGTGTTTTACTCATAGCATTAGTTCCTCTTAGGTGAAGATGCAGATCTGGAGGGTTATAAGCTTTAGAGTATTGGTAAACTGAGATGTCTGGATTGTCTTATGGTATATGGAGCCCTCATACCTGTTGTTCCCTCTGGATCTCATTCTTAACTATAGTGCTCTTGCTAGCCTTAGTGGAATTTGCTATCTAACACATGCCACAAGTTCTTAAATTAGTTCTTTGCTTTGATAATGTTTAATTATTTCTTTTTCTGTTATTTCTCTCTTTCTGCTGAAGTTCACACACTACCACTGTCACCTGGATGGTAAATTTTGCACACTTCATCACAGACTTCTTTTCAGGTTATTAATTTGTTATAACCCAAATGAGGATGGTTCCTCCCAAGGTTTCTTTCTCTTAGCATCTCTGGAATTTTTTTCTTGCCACTGTCACTGTCCGGCTTGCTCGTTGGGGAAAATTAACCTAATTTTTTAACCTTAAACTTATAAACTGTATATCATTCCTGTAAAGCTGCTATGTTACAGTGTTCCATTGTAAAAAGCCCTCTATAAATAAAACTGAATTGAATTGAATTTTCCCCTAAGTAAGGTCTCATCAGACAAGATTCTATTAAATCTTCCAATGCAAATCCTTTACTTGCTATTCAATTGAAACACATTTAAGTCTCGTTTGTACTTGATAGCAAATGCTGAAATATCCAAACTGTAATGGAAACACAGTTAGTGACAATCTAGAATCCCACTTAGTGGTTCCATGTGCATGTCAATAGAACCAATATGACTTTAAGAAATACTTTAATGTCAAGCATGCTTTTTTTTCTCTCTTGTTTGTTGTATTAAGCATTTCCTAATTTCTCTTCACCCAAATCACAATAGGCTATCTTTTTATTGCTCTTGTCTACATGCCTGACAGGGTGTGTGTGTGTCTGTGTGTGTATGAGAGAGAGAGAGAACGTGACTTAAATAGGTGGTGGGCAGAGAGTCATACTCACATTAAATATAGCATCCTCACAACAATTTGTGCTTGTTATTTCCAATTTAATTTTTAGCTCATAAAAACTTTTGTCATGCATGTGTTGAAAACAACACTATAAAAATATGTAGTGTTAATTTGTGACAACTATGAAGCAGAGATTGCAGTGGCCCAAAAGTTCTATGAAAATCCTATTTGCTGATTTTAATCTACTATACGCTTGTGCAGGTCAGAGACATAGAGATGATGTTTTTTCCTCACATGTGGCTAAGTTGAACATGAACTGTGCACCTTAAAAGTTTTGGATTTTTGCCTGTGTCCTCGATCATAAAAGCTTTCAAAATTTCTCTAATATGAGCAAACCTTTAACATGGCCATCTTCATTTGACTTGAACAGTAGGGGTAGAAGAATCTCATTAGCAGTTAAGGTTTTCTTCCAACACTCGGCTGCCAGGTTTAAATGTACCGTAGAACTGCAAAATGAATTTAATTAATGGGCATAACCAATTAAGCTTTTACATAAAACACAGTATTTATGTATTTGCTATATATATATATATATATATATATATATAAATCAGCCTTGGGCCATGTAAATGATCTTATTATTTGGCTGTTATAGAGTGATGCAGAGTTGTCATCACACCTAATGATTCTATTGGCAGGGCCAAGCAAGCACAAGTTTCCTGTAGAATTCTTTTCTTTTTTAGTTTAAAAGTTTTACAGATGTGTGTGCCCTACATTGTCCATTATTTTACTACTTTTTTAGTTTGTGGAACAAAAAACACAGACTCATCTCACTTCTTTCCACATCTGGAAACATCCTAGCTTGGGTTCTCTTGAACTAGCTTATCAACTACCTAGAGACCAACAGGCTGCTACGAGAAATCGAACATGGCTTCACGAAAGACAGAGGGACTGCTGACACAATCTATGCTGCTATCCAACTCCAAGAGTGCCCAGATCCAAACCTTGACCTGTACACCACCCAGGTTAACTTAAACAAAATGTTTAACAAGAGTCTCCTAAGAAGGACTCTGGGCCATCTTGTCAAAGTTTTGATGCCACCCAAGGTCATCAAAATGTATCAACGGTGATACATCAGAAACTTTCCCTGTGTCCAGTATTGTCAAACAGTGATGTGTAATGTCACCAAGCCTCTTCAACATGGTCTTCATTGCAATTCTAAGTAATGCCTACTTAGTCACAGATGACAACATCCGTATCATGCCTAAGACAGGTGCTGTGCTCATTTTGAGACAACTGCAAGCAAAGTCCAAAGTCAGGATTGACCCCATCTGTGAACTTGCAGAAAATTGTGCCCTTAATGAAACCCTGATGCAGACGAGTATGAACTCTTTCTCTGTTGCCTGTAAAAACTTTGACCTGACAATCAGTACCAAGAAAACTGAGAGGATCTTGCTATCCTGCTCCAATGAAAGCCTGGGGTAACCCCAAAATCACAGTCCATGGTGACACCCTAAAAAAACACTGGTTTGGATACCTGGGCATCACTGTCAAAGAATTGAACATTGATGATGAGGTGGGAATTTTTGGGTTTTTGGGAATTGATGTGGCATCACACTGAAAACAAAATTGCAAGTCGATCAGGCAGTCCTTCTAACTTCCCTCTTGTATGTTTGTGAGACTTGGACAGTGTATAAATGCCATGCAAGAAAACTCAATCACTTTCAAATAAAAATCATGAGGAAATTGCTCCATAAATCCTGACATGACAAAATAACTGACACTTAAGTTTTATGTCGATCCAAACTTCTGCACCTTTGTAACCACTTCTCCATATATCTTAACAGTTCTACATGCCCTTCTCTTATTCACACACATGTATCTTACAGATATTGACTGTCATTCTGCTCCTTTCCAGAGCATACCTCCACCATTCCAAGTTCTATTTTTGTTGTATCCTGCTCTCACTACATATCACAATGCCATCTGCAAAAATCATAGTCTACAGTGATTCCTGTCTGATTCATCTGTTAGTCTGTCATCAGGGGCTCACATCCCATCCTGGATACAACCACACCATTTAAGTTAAGTTATCTGTCTCTCCTATGCACATCTCACCAATGTCATGCTGTTCCTGTATATATCCTGAACCACATACTTTTTAGCTAATTCAGACTTGCTCATACAACACTACAGTTCCTCACTTATCACCCTATCATAAGATTTCTCTAAATACACAAAGACATAGTGTGGCTCTTACCGACCTTCTCTATACTACTCAATCAGCATTCTCAGAGCAAAAATCACATCTGTGGTGCTCTTTCTTGGCATGAACTTATACTGCTATTCACACTCATCTCCTGTCTAAGCCTATCTACCACAACTGGCTCATTTACATGTACTTGCTACAAATCTGCACATTGCCCTTGCACTTTTAAATCAGTACAAGTAAACTTTCCCTCCATTCATCAGGCATCAGTTCACTTACAGAAATCACTCACAGAAAATTATCTAGTAAAAACACAACTCCTATCTCTTCGATGCATTTTTAAACCTCTACCGCTATGCCATCAGGCCCAGCTGCTTTTCCTTTTATCATCCTTTTCAACGCTTTCCTTACATCATTCTTGCTAATATTTGCCACCTCCTGTTCCACAATTTCTATGACTTCTCTTCTTTCCTTTTCATTAATTTTATTCATAAGCTCCTCTAAATACAGGGGCTAGACAATAAAACTGAAACACCTGACATTTTAGTGTAGGCAGTTTATGGCCATTTTCATGAATTGCATATTGCACCAGTAAGAGCAGAGTGTGAAGGTTCAATTAGCAGGGTAAGAGCCCAGTTTTGCTCAAAATATTGCAATGCACACAACATTATGGGTAGTTCAAAAGAGAACAAATTGTTGGTGCACGTCTTGCTGGCGCATCTGTGACCAAGACAGCAAGTCTTTGTGATGT
>JAOUQV010286986.1:0-24515 GCA_028565295.1 Aspidoras spilotus
ACACACACACATATATATATATATATATATATATATATATATATATATATACACAGAGAGCACAAGTGCCTGGAGCGGTAAGCAGCCTGAACTGTGCCCAGGGAGCAACTGTGCAGTAAAACACACACACACACACACATATATATATACTCCTGTAAGGTGGAAATCCACCACGCAAACTGTCCCTCTGGCTCTCGAAAAGCATCAGCCAGGTGAGAGAAGCATGATCTGTCTGCAACAAAAATGGTAATCCTTACAGGTATGACCGGAAATGTCTTAGTTCCACAACAACAGCCAATAATTCCCTTTTCGTAACATAGTAATTCTGCTCTGCTTTGTTTAAATGCCGGCTGTAATATCCAATAACGCGATCAGCTCCAACTTGCACCTGGGACAGTATAGTCAGTAAGATGGTGAAGAGGTGCTGCAATGTCAAAACACCGTTGTTGTTTAATATTCAGTGGTGTCTTTGTTTTAATACCCAATCCGCTAATCACATGTTCCAGGAAATTTACTCGCTGGTGCATAAATTAACAACTTCTCAGGATGTTATTTTAAATTTGCCGCCTGAATCGCTGTTAGCTCCAGCTCGAGGTTTGCCAGCACTATGTCAAAGTCTGCAGCATACAAGTCCAAACGGCAACACCCTAAAGTGCCATAGCTTGATGCCGATGATGAATACTGTCTTTTTTTTTTTGTTGCTTGGGACAACGGAACTAGCCAATAACCACAACGGAGATCGATCGATCGATCTAAACCACCAGGAACCGGACAGTCTGTCGAGCGCATCATCAATTCGTGGGAGCAGGTATGAGTCACTTTTAGTAACTGCATTAAGTCTATAGTAATCCACACAAAAACACCAGATGCCGTCCTTCTTTTTAGCCAGCAATATGGGTGATGTCCACGGGCTGCGGGTTGGTTCAATAATCCAGGCTGCACCATTTTGCAGATCTGCTGTTCCGCCACCTCTTGTTTAGCCAGGGACAGCCGGTGGGGGAAGCATTGCCCATGTTGATGTCATGCTGTACTCATGCAGTTCCTGTTCGGTCTCATTTCGAAACCGCAAATGTATCAGCAAAATGTTTATTAAATCCCACAAGCGGCAAGTGGTTAATCCAACATTTACACAGTTCATGTAAGGCCAGCACTCTGGTGCCCCATTCAATCCGCTAAACACCCGCAATCGTAGGCTTGTGGTCAAGGAACCAGCCCTGTGACCGGAAGGTCTCTGGTTCGATTCCACGTACCGACAAGTCATGGCAAGCCCCAGTTGCTCCCCGGGCGCTGTGTGGGCTGCTCACTGCTCTGGGCACATGTTCTTACTTTACCTGTGTGTGTATATTTGTGTTTTTAACTGCACAGATGGCTTAAATGCAGAGGACCAATTCGCTTTGTGCAAAACATAGTGGCAAAATGTATTACTTTCTTTCGCATAGCAAATGCACCTTTGCCAAAGCACACGCGGACTGTAGTCCCATGGAATTGCACTGTTCTATTTATTACGTCTTCTAGGGGTAGGACGCAATAAATAAGCAATGCGAATGCCTGCTCAGCCTCAGACCAAACCAAATTCACACCAAAGAGCAAAATTAAGCATTTTCTAATTTATTGTCACACAACATATTGGTTTTCTAGTTACAGGTTTAGGGTTATTAGAGAAAACACAGTGTTAAAACCTTCAGGGTGACCCCAGGCCAAAATAACAAACAAACAACTAAAAACAAAACATAGCTAATATGACCTAACAAACAAAAAGAAAACAAAATACAAAAACATAACCTGCCTACTCTTTTATAAAACAGAGGCAAATATGTTCAAACAAAAAGGCAGATCACCCCTACAACCCTGAACACAGAAACTATAAACTATAAGCAATAACAAGGACAAAAGATAGGTCTGAACTGGCAGGCATCCCACTGCAAAAACATGTCCTCTCTCCTTCTAGGCCTAAAAAGCAACTCTCCTTTTCTAGAAAAAGGATCTCTTCCATTTTTCCCGCCACCAGATTCAGCCAATAGGAGCAACATTTGGGCAGGGCCACAAACAGCCAACAGACCTGCAACAAAAGAAAAAAAAACCCAAACACACACAAGACATAACACCCCCACCATTAAAATCAACATACTTTGTGATTCAAACACAGATAGGGACGTGAGACATCTGGAGCAGAAAGCACAGGGGAATTAAATAGCAACATTTTCAGTTTTAAATGCCACTTGACAAGACGTAGACCATACAAAATCAGAGGAGGTAGTTTGTCAAAGGCAACACAATATCAGAAAAATTTCTGCAGAAGCCACGGTAATAACCTACTACCCAAAGAAACCTTTTAAGCTCCCGCTTGGTGCAAGGTACCGGAAAATCTAAGATAGCCTGCACCTTTTCTGTCACAGGACAAATCTTACCTTGACCAACCTGCTTCCAAAGGTACGTTACTGTGGCTTTACCAAACTCACACTTTGCAAGGTTGACTGTCAAAGAGGCTTGCTGCAATCTGTTAAACACCAAATGAAGTGTCTTTACGTGGTCACCCCAATTGGATGAATGAATGACAAGGTCATCCAAATAAACCTCACAGTCAGACACCCCCATCAACACCTTACTGATGAGGTGTTGGAACGTGGCTGGAGAATTTCGAAGACCTAAAGCCATAACTGTTTACTGTAGAAAATTCTCTTGTGACATAAGCAGACACTTCAGCTGCACGAGGAGTCAGACACTTGCCAGTAGCCCTTGAGCAGATCTAACTTTGTAACATATAAAGCATTACCCACTTTGTCAATACAGTCCTCCATACGTGGTAGAGGGAAGGATTCTGGTTTTGTGACAGCATTGACTTTTCTATAGTCTGTACAAAAACAAACTGTGCCATCAGGTTTTGGCACAAGAATGTAAGGAGAACTCCATGCACTACAACTTGGGACAGCCAAACCATTTTCAAGAAGATAATCAACCTCGTTCTGCATTAGTTGGCGTTTAACTGGATCTACACAATATGGATGCTGCTTTATGGGAACATTTTGCCCGACATCGATATCATGGGACAAAACATGAGTGCGTGAGGGTACATCTGAAAATAAAGCAGGATACGACTGAATCAACTCCCTAATTTATCTACGAAATTCCTCAGACAAATGGGACAAAAATGAATCCAAATCTGCCAAAAACTCAGAATTCTGCAAACAAGCACCAGCCACAGGTATACTTCGCATCCTAAAGACCATCCTCATCAACTTCTGACCCAACTAAAGATAGTGAAACAGAAGTGGTAGCAACAGGTGTAACTGCAGGTTGCAACTCTCATCTCTACTAACATAGGACTTGAGCATATTTATGTGGCATACTCTGGTTTTGCGCCTTCTATTAGGAGTGATGATAACAGTCAGACTCACCGAGTTTACTTTTAACTTCATACGGACCAGAAAAACATGATTCTAAAGCTGAGCCAGGCACAGGCAACAAACAAAGCACTCTATCACCTGGCTGAAAAGAGCAAGACAACTGTGTGCAAACACCAAGTCTGACGCACTAAAACCTAAAGACTCTTGAGGAGTCTCACGAACAGCAACAAAACTCCCTCATCCTTGATTTCAATGTTTCATGAAACCTTTCTAGGACACCTTGACTTTCGGGGTGATAAGACACCAAATCTCCAGTGCTTATGTTAATTTGGAACAGTACCTGCTTAAATATCCGGGACATAGAATTTGAACCTTGGTCTGATTGCACCACTTTCAGAAGACCAAAGATAGAAAAAACTTAACAAGTGCATTAACAATGACTAGCTTTTAACGAATGCAAAGGCCCAGCCTCTGGAAAGCGTGTTGCTGCACACATTATGGTCAACAAGTACCGATTACCAGATTTTGTTCGCGGCAAAGGGCCAACACAATCTAAAATCACCCGCTCAAAAGGCTCACCCATGACAGGAATTGGATGAAGAGGTGCTGGGGGAATAACTTGATTTGGCTTGCCTACAAGCTGACATGTATGACATGACATACAATATCTTGTTACATCAGACTTAAGGCCAGGACAAAAAAAATGATGTAAAATTCGGTTGTAAGTTTTAGTTACTCACAAATGGCCAGCAAAACCATGGTCATGAGCAAGACTTAAAACTTGCCTGCGAAACTTCTTAGGGACCACTAATTGATAAACTGCTCCCCAGTTAAAGTCACTCAACACTGTTGGCATCCACTTAGGCATAAGTACCTTTCCATCAAAAAAAGGCAACTGCTTTCTTAGATAACCCTTTTTTATTAACTGCAGTAGCTCTGCAATGAACCTGAGAGAAATCACTTTGCTGCTCACTGATGATTTTCTCTCTGTCAACCATCAATGACAAATCCGGTTTTACACCACAAGCAGCAGACAGCGATGGGTCCACCTTGGCACAACAAACAGTGGGTTCTCTAGCTGACTCCTGCAAACCTATCAAAACATCACAATGAGAGTCACTTTTTACATCCATTCTTTGCTGATTATTACCACCTTTGAAAATATGATCCTCAGTTCCATCACTGTGGGAAAGAAAACTATCAGAAAGATCAACCTCATCTGCAAGTCTACATGACTGTTCTTGGGTTACTACACAAGCATGAAAAGCAGATGGAAATTCTAAATCTATCTCCACCACTTTGTTTTAGAACCCATGATTCAGACAGATTTGCTAATCACCTCCAGACAAGGAAACACATTTCCACCAGCTAAGTCATTACCTAGTATAAAATCAATCTCTTTTACAGGCAACTGAGAACGAACAGCAACTTTTGCAAATCCAGCCACTAACATAGACTGAATATGCACATTACGAAGCGGCGCTGTTACTATACCCAGCTCAATACCCTGAACCAACACATCTGCACCACAATATGTTTTGTCAGATAATGGCAAAAGCCCTTCACGAACAAAGGACTGAGCTGCTCCAGTGTCCCGCAAAATAGTTACTGGGACCTGATTTTCCTCCTGTCCAGTCAACGACACTGAGCCCTCTAAAATAAATGGCTCATACACAGAATCAACAGCCTGTCTATCTGCAACAGAATCACCAGTGACCTGAACAAAACCAACCCTTTTGGGGTAGGCTCTTTAAAAGGACGAGCTTTCTTTTTTAACACTGGACAATCCGCAATTAGGTGACCAAGCTTATGGCAATAAAAACATTAAAAATTTTCATGCCAAGAAGACACACTAGCCTTTTTTTACTTGTGGTACTCATCTCTCTGGTCTAAATTTATCACCTCCAGGAGATGAAACAAAACTTCCCTTGTGGGTTAAAACAAATTTATCACTACACATGGCAGCTTGTGCTACAGAGGAGACCTTTTGTTCATTTAAATGAACCATAATTCTATTTAACAATTAATTTTTGAAATCCTCTAATAACATGAGTTCACAAAGCTGCCCAAAATGTGTCACCTTGCTGGACTGAATCCATTTATCAAAAAGATTAGCTTTTTCACAAGCAAACATTGTAAATGTCTGATTGGCAGTTTTCACATGTGAACGAAATCTCTGACGATAAGCCTCAGGGAATAATTCATATGCCCTCAAAACTGCACTCTTTAACACATCATAATTTAAACTATCCTCAAGAGATAATGCCGAACAAACTTTTTGAGCTTTCCAAACTAGCCTGCACTGAAGTAATAGCGGCCAAACCTCCCTTGGCCAGCTCAAAGCATTAGCTATACGCTCAAAAGCACCAAAATATGAATCAACTTCTGTTTCTTTAAACATGAGAACCAATCAAATCTGCTTACTAATATCAAAATCTCTAGGGCTTTCTACTGAAGGTAACCTAGGTGAGGGAACATCTGATGCCACTACAGGGGTTGACACATGATCAAATAGATCAAATACCAGAAGCTCTTAACCCCCTCTTGAAGCACCATCCTAATTATCTGTTTCGTAGCTGACTTGGGCACAGAAACTTTATAAAAATCTGCAATTAAAAATAAACAGCTTTACGACAACTACTCAAAGCTTGTACAGAAGGATTTTGCCGAAATGACTCAATACTAAACTCCATCTTACAACATCATACCTTACCCCTACACCACAAGAAGAAACTGTCAATCAGAAAATATCCAAGTTTACTCACCAGCAAGTAGAGTTCCAAATCACAAAAGGAAGTTAAATGACAGACAAGCCCCCATTTTATTAGGTCCTCTAGGGGTAAGATGCAATAAATAAGCAATGCGAATGTCCCAACTCTCACCTATGGTCATGAGCTCTTGGTGCTCCCTTAGAGATAGGATGAGGTCAGTCACTTGGGGGGGGCTCGGAGTAGAGCCACTGCTCCTCTACATTAAATGGAGTCAGTTGAGGTGGAATGCATGTACCTACAGGAGGAGGCCCCAGGGAAGACCCAGGACATGCTGGAGGGACTATGTCTCTCGGATCGCCTAGGAACTCCTCAGTGTTCCTTCTGAAGAGCTGGCCAAAGTGGCTGGAAAGAGGGAAGTTTGGGTTTCCCTGCTTAGACAGCTGCCCCCACAACCTGGCTCCGGATAAGTGGTAGAAAATAAATAAATGAATGAATGAAGTTTTCTGGATTATCAAAACATTAACACTGTGTCTGTTCCTCGAGCAAAATGAAAATCCAGTAGTAAAGTAAAAAACTAAAAATATAAACTTTATCAATATAGAACTATTTAATACTGAAAGCAAATCTAGCACTTGCAATCTGAGTTTATTCCTGTTAAATATTAGAGCTCATACTTCAAAACACTAAAACTAAAACACTCATTATTAATAAAATTATAACTGACCAGAGTTTAAATATAATGTGACTAACAGAAACATGGATTAAACCTAATTAATACTTAGCATTAAATGAAGCAAGCCCCCTGGATACAGCTATATACATCAACCAATCTAACTGGTAGATCTTTACATTACACAATGCTAGGACATAAATTCTATTTGTTTGAGACTCAATATTCTGAATTTCTTGTTGAATTTGCGAAATTGTCTCCAATGTAATTGTCTGGAGATTTTAATATAGTGTTCACACATTATAATTAATAATTTTATTTGGATTAGATATTGGAAATATAGCTATTCTCCCACAGTGTGAATATATTGCAGATCATTACTTAATAACATTTTAAATACGACAAATTATTATACCCACTTTGTCATGTTACAGCCCTCAGGTGCACATTTACATTAGTGTCTGCCCTTAACTTCATAAATAAACATCCTAATTTAACTTAAATTGGCTCACCATCCGACCCTAAACAACTCAATCTGGCAACAAAATTATTAGAGTCAATATTCCTCAGCACTCTATATAATGTAGCTCCTTTAAAAAGGGAAAATAATTAGAGAGAAAAAATGAGTTACCTGGTATAATGATAATACTCTTACTCTAAAACTATGAATGTAAATGGCATCAAAACTAACTAGAAGTGTTTCACACAGCTGGAAAGAAAGTAGAAAAGCTCTTAGTCTACTAAATAAACTTATATCTTCAATTTTATCACAGTAAATAAAAGTAATACTAGATTCCTATATACTACTGTAGGCATGCTAACCAGCAAAAATACCAAAAGGGCCAAGTGCATCATTAATATACAGTAGTGATGGCTTAATGGACTTTCTCAATAAAAGATTGAAAACGTCAGAATAAATATCAATACTATTAACGTAAAACAATATAATTATACAACTAATGCTATTGATGTTATAAATAATTCTGAATATAAATTTTAAAAACTTCAGTTTCATTAATAAGACAGAATTAGTTACATTAATCTCCAAATTAAAATCATTAACCTGTGTGCTACCCACACATTCTTAAAAATATTCTTGCAGGAACAATTGAGCCATTACTAAAAATAATCAACTCTTCTCGTAGCACGGGTTATGTAACTAAATTCTATACATTAGCAGTGATCAAACCTCTAATTACCTTTAATTAAAAAACATGACCTTGAAACAAGTCAATGTTCTAATTGTAGACCAATCTCCATTTAATCATTAAAGTACCAGAAAATGTTGTAGCACTGCAGTTATGTTTCTACCTACATGAGAACAATATACTTCAACTCTATCAGTCAGGTTTTAAACTTTATCACAGCACAGAAGCAGCAAGAGTTAAAGTGGTTAACACTACTCCTCCGAATGCAGGGAAAAAATCAGATCCCCCACCCCTGTTGTGACCTTATAAATCACCTATAGACATGCAAATTAATTTGTGGGATGTGTGAATGAACCAGTTGTATCACTAGAGACAGCTTCTTGAGCTCAGTTATATATATATATATATATATAGACTCTCTCTAACTTTGTCTCCCAATTTTCCAACCTGTTCTGTCCCTCTGATGTTCTCTTTCCTAATACTCTCCATCCTGGTCACTCTTAATGGGAACCTCAACAAGTTCTGCCACCTCCAGCTCTACAACAAGGCTAGTCTCACTACTCTCTTATAAACCTTTCCTTTTACTTTTGCTGCGATCCTTTTGTCACACATCATTCCTGACACTTTTCTCCATCCACTACATCCTGCCTGTACACTCTTCTTTCTCTATACTTCTCCATTGCCATTCTCAAAGCAAAAACCGCATCTGTGGTGCTCTTTCTTGGCATGAAACCATACTGCTACTTACAAACAGTCACTGACTTTCTAAGCCTAGCTTCAACAACTCTCCCCCAAATCTTCACTGTGTGACTCATTAACTTTATGCCACTGTAGTTGCTACAACTATGCACATCATCCTTGTTCTAAATCGGTACAAGTTCAGGCATCAATTTACTATCAAAAATCTCATTAAATAATCAAGATAAAAACGACACTCCCGTCTCTCCTATACATTTTCATACCTCTACCTGTATGTCATCAGGTCTGACTGCTTTTTCCTTTTTCATCCTTTTCAAAGCGTTACTTGCTTCTTGTTAATCTTTACTATATCCTGTTCCACTATTATGTTGCACATCATTTCCCACTCTATCTCTCTGCCTCTCAAGGCGATACAACTCCTTTTCTCCTTACTTACTGTTTAACATCTCGTACAACTCATCATAGGCCTTATGCTTGGCCTTTCTACCTCCCTCTTTATCCTACGCTTCATCTCTTTATACTCCTGCTTACTTCAGTCTTCTCCCTGTCCCATTTCTTCTTTGCTAACCTCTTCCTATAAATAACCTCCTGCACTTGTTTGGTCCACCACCAAGTTTTCTTGCTGTCTTTCATCTCTCCAGAAGACACACCAAGTACCTTCCTGCCTATCTGTCTAATCACTGTTGCTGCTTCTACCCAGTTATCTGGAAGCTCTTTGCTACCACCCAAAGCTTTTCTTAATTATTTTTTGAACTCCCCACAGCATTCCTCCTTTCTTAACCTCCACCATTTTGTCCTCTTCTCTACATTTACCCTCTTCCTAAATACCAGAGTAATCCTGCAAACCACTATCTGATGTGTCTAGCTACACTATCCCCTGCCACTACCTTACAGTCTCCAATCTCTTTCAAGTGACCTTGTATAAACAGGATGTACTTTACCTTTGTGTTCCTGCCTCCACTCTTGTATATCAGCCTGTGCTCCTCCTTCTTTTGGAAATATGTGTTCACCACAGCCATTTCCATTCCAACATTTCTTTTCCAATCCACACCATGATAGAACAGTTTAAAAACTGCACCAATGCTTCAAGCCTTGCAACACTTACACTTTGTCTCCTGCACACACAAAATATTCACCTTTCTTCTCTCCATCTTGTCAGCCAGTTCTATACATTTCCCTGTCATCGTCTCTACATTCTGTTTTAAACCCGGGCCGCGACCAATCTGGTATAAAAGAACATTCAATAACCCGCATTTAAATTTTGGGAAATGTTTTACACCGGATGCCCTTCCTGACACAAACCTCACCATTTACCCAGGCTTGGGACCGGCACTAGAAAAACATAAAACAAAAACAGGTAAATTCAAGTCAATACAAAAGTACCAAAACATCTTAAACAGAAAAAAAGGAACAGAAGATTTTCCTACTTCAGTGATCATAGATGAACTGACAAAATAGCAAAAACAAATCGAGATACTATACAAACTAACTGAGAAAATCATTAGATCCACACCATAGGCATACTACTCTCTTTAGTTGACCCACACCCTCTCTAATTCCTGCAGCCCTTTAATAGGTGGAGGAGTGAAGCACAATAACTATCAAGTACATTCAATAAACTAAAGTGCTGTGTGAAATTGCACCAGGAGTGTGCGTTTGTGAGAAACCAGGTGAGCCGGACACGCAGTCCCTCTTGCTTTCTGAAGGGTCTACCACCAGAAGCCTTTTATTTTTTACCTCTGGGCTTTCCTGGCTTCAGAGGAGCAGGTTTGTGTAGATTCTGTTTGTGAAACTCCTGAATTAGCATTGGATCCACAATGTCGTTGGCCATGACCAAACTTATTTTTTTCTGGTCTGTAGCCATCCCACTCAATGAGGTAATGGATGCTTTTTTGTATGATTAATTTTTCCTGCCAGGAGAGTTTACTGCTATTTGGTGCACAGCTGTTTACATCCCCCTGGTGCAAACACAAAATATGCACTATTCACACTTTACAGATCTATCAGTTTGTCCCAAAATGCCAACCCTGACTGTGTTCATATCATTGCTGGAGACTTTAACCAGGCTAAATTAAGAACTGTACTGCCACACTACTATCAACATGTGGACTTTGCAACCAGTGGGACAAATATACTGGATCATGTTTACACTAAAATCAAGAGTGCATTCAGGGTAGCTCCACATTCCCACCTGGGGAATTTAGAGCACCTCTCTGTCATGTTAACATCAGCATTCAGGCCCCTTATTACCAGAAGCACAAACCACAAACCGGAATGTGTTTAGAGAAACTGTCAACCAACACATCATATTTGAAGAGTATGATGAGTCAGTAATGGGATATATATCTAAGTGTGTGATAGATGTGACCGTCATTAAAAACATCTCCACACATGCCAATCAGAAACCCTGGTTTAACGGTGAGGTGCATGCTCTACTGGAAGCACAAGACACTGCTTTTAAGTCTGCCACTGCTAAAAAAGTCACCTGTATCATCACTCAATGACTATCGTCTAGCTGATCAAAGATCACATTACAGCAAATCTCCCTGCTACATTCGACCCACTACAGTTTGCATTTGCAACATATAATGCCATATCAGCAGCTCTTCACCTGAGCCTGACTCATCTGGAGCAAAAAAAGCTCATATGTGCAGATGCTCTTCATTGAATTCAGTTCTGCATTTAACACAGTCATCCTCCAACAGCTGGTAAAAAAACTTGCAAAGATAGGCATTAACACACCACTATGCAACTGAATATTAGACTTTTTCTCCAATAGACCCCAGACAGTAAGAGTGGGAAAGAACACATCTCAAACTACCATTATAAACACCGGGGCTGTGCTTTAAGCCCCCTGTTGTTTACAATGATGACCCATGATTGTTGTGCAAAATATAGTACCAACCACATCATCAAGTTTGCGGACGACACAACAATGGTGGGCCTCATTAACAACAACGATGAGGTGGCCTACAGAGATGAAGTAAACCAACTGATGGACTGGTGTGAAAACAACAAGCTGTCACTGAATGTAAACAAAACAAAGGAAATCATAGTTTACTTCAGGAGAAAAAACAATGTTCACGCTCCACTCACAATCCGCGGCAGCAAAACTTATCTGGGGGTTCATATCACAGACAACCTCTTTCGGATGGAACACATTACTTCTCTCATCAAGAGGGCACAGCAGCACCTCCACTTCCTGCGAAGTCTGCTGAGGGCAAATCTCCCCCCTACTGTCCTCACCACCACCTTGCATGCCTCTCTGTCTGGTATGGTAACAGTATAGCTGCAGACCAGAAGTATCTCCAGAGAGTGGTGAGAACAGCAGAGAAAATAATCAGGACCCCACTTCCATCCATACACCAGCTGTACCAGTCACGCTGTCTCAGCAGCGCCACAAGGGTAGTTAAAGACCCTACCCACTTTGCACGTGGACTATTCAGGCCTCTGCAGATTGGGAAGCGTTACTGCAGCATCCAGTGTATGACTGCCAGACTCTGTAAGAGCTTCATCTCCCAGGTCATCAGAATTTTAAACTGTAACAGCTCACACAACGCCCGCTGAACAATTGAACTCATCATCTGAACACATAGACACACACACAGCCGATTGAGCAACTCTCAATCAGAAAAAGCTTCAGAATCAGTTGAAATTACAACACTAACCACACTGATCTACCTGGACCTTATAATATTTACATAACTTCCATGAAGGAATGTTTACAATATCTTGCAATAACTCTATGTATACGATGTATACCACAAAATACTATTGTGCAATATGTGATGTGCAATAAATTCATATTTATATACAGCTAACATTTCATTTATATGTTTGATGCTGCTAAACTGGTATAATCTACAAAAAACACACAGAAGTTGCATCAAAGATAATCTTCAGCTCCCAGACACTCTGGCTCACTGCTTCTCAAGAAGAAAAACATAAAACAAAAACAGGTAAGTTCAAGTCTATGCAAAAGTACCAAAACCCATGAAACAGAAACATCCAAAAAGAAATATAAGGGAAGATGTTTCTAATTTAGTGATTTTCACAAAATAGCAAAAACTAATCAAGACATTAGACAAACTGACTGAGGAAAACCATTAAATCTGCAGCAGAGACAGACCTCTCCCTGTAGTCGACCCACACCTTAATCTTAAATAGGTGGAGTGAAGCACAATACACCTATTGCAATACCTGGTGCATTCAATAAATTAAAGTGCAGGTGTAATTGCACCGAGTGTGTGTGTGTGTGTGTGAGAAACCAGGTCCGGAGACACAGTTCCTGTCGTCCTCTAGTGGTGAAGGACTTGACAATATAAAATAAAATATATTATATTAGATTAGATTTAACTTTATTGTCACTGTGCAGAGTACAAGTACAGAGCCAATGAAATGCAGTTAGCATCTAACCAGAGTTAGTATATATAAATATATAGATTATATGTAGTGAACAGATGTACAGAAATGCAGTATGCATGTACTGGTAGCAGCAATACTATTAAAAAACAAAAACCAAACAGTACTGTATAAATGAGTAATACAGTATTTCGTTGGCAAATATGACTAAAGTGCAGTAATAGTACAAAGGGTGCAAAGATGCAGATGCAATGTTAAAGTGTTTGTGCAGAGTTCATGGATGTAAAAGTGTCCGTGCAGCATTCAACATGATCACAGCTTCAGGAAATAAACTTTTTCTGAGCCTGCTAGTGCAGGAGCGGAGGCTCCTGTAACGCCTGCCAGATGGGAGGAGGGTGAAAAGTTTGTGGTTCAGATGAGAGACATCGTTGATGATGTTCCTCACCCTCGCTAGGCAGCATTTGTGGTAAATGTCCTGGATGATGGGTAACTGGGTGCCTGTGATGCATTGGCCGTCTTCACTACTCGCTGGTGTGCTTTCCGTTCAGCAGCGCAGCAGTTGCCATACCATACCAAGATGCAGTAAACAGGTGAACTTTCTTCAGGCTCCAAATCAAGTAAAGATGCTGCTGCGCCTTTCTGACTAGGACGAAGGAGTTTAGAGAACAGGTAAGATCACTGGAGATGTGGATGCCGAGGAACTTGAAGCTGGACACCTGCTCTACTGCAGCTAACGTTAATGTAGATAGGAGAGTGCAGGCTTTTACACCTCCTGAAGTGCATGATGATCTTGTTGGTTTTCTTTGTGTTGAGCTCAAGGTTGTTGTGTTGACACCATAAAGACAGATGCTGTACCTCGTCCCTGTAGGCCGTCTCGTCGTTGTATCTGATCAGGCCTATCACCGTGGTGTCATCCACAAACATGACTATGGTGTAGGGAGTACAGGATCAGGCTCAGTACACAACAGTGTGGAACACCAGTGTTCAGGGTGATGAATGAGAAGGAGAGGTTGTCTAACTTAACAGACTGAGGTCTGTCACTCAAGAAGCGACTTGCAAAGGGATTTGCTGATACCCAGATGTCTGAGTTTGGAAATCATCCTAGAAGGGATCACTGCATTAAGTGCTGCACTGAAATCAATGAACAGAATTCTGACATCCACAGTTGACCTGTTGCTACGGTAGGCAAAGTGATGTGGGTCCAGTGTAGCAGGAAGGCTTGGTGTAAATGTCAGTGTTGATGTGTGAGTCTGTGGTGGCCCAGGCAGCATAATCACTCCAGTCAGTGCGCTGGAACTGGTGCTGAAGCGTGGAGTTAGCTTCATCAATCCAAATATTTACAGACCTGGTTGTAGGTTTTACCCACTGGATGACTGGAGTATATTTGGGGAGCAGGAACAGAGAGAGATAGTCAGACTGTTCCAAGTGGGGGAGGGGTGTGGCTTTGTATGCATCAGCCACGTTGGTGTAAACGTTTCTAAACTTTTCTGTCCCCGTGTGGTGCAGGAAACATTCTGATAAAACTTTGGATGTCCAGATCTCAGGTCGCTGTGGTTAAAGCCCCCTGCTACCATAAAGGCTATGTCCGGGTGCACAGTTTGCAGTTTGTTAATATCAACACAAATATGTTGAATAGTGCAGTTTTTCTTTCTTCCTGCAAAAAGGGTTAGGCCAGTGAAGTCCAGTAATTTATCCTTGTCATAATTTTTCCACTCTTTTATATCATCAGTTACAATCACATTTGATAAGAAACATGAAGTTCCATCGGAAATGAATGCGGGTCATTTTTGACCCACTCACGTAAGCTTGGGGTACTAATCGATAAAATGCAATTTTGCTACATTTATAAAACTTAAATTAAAAATTCAAATAGCATGGTAATAGTAAAATGTTTCTTTAGGAATACCTGAAATATAATATGATGAAAACTCTTCATTACAAAGATATTTACCGAGTTAAAAAAGACCCACTTACACGTCTACGGGTTAACTTTCATTCTCTGTTTCTCTCTCTGTTTTTCTCTGTCTCTTTTTGTTCTCTGTGTTTCTTTCTCACCATGTCTCTATCTATTGATCTACTCTCTCTCTCTCTTTCTCTCTTTTCTCCCTCTCTCCTTCTCTCTCTCTCTCTCTCTTTCTCTTCACATGCATTGGCGTTTGCGAGGAACCACAGAGTAATGAGCGCGTGGTTTGGACGAGAGTTGTTTGTTCTCTTTTCAGTTTATTTTGAATGATTTTAGTGTTTTTCAGTTTATTATAACACAGACCAAACTGAGCGAAGCTGCCGGGTTCCTGCACCTGACAATTTCTTTTTAGTTAGCGTGTTTGGTTCCAGCAGCTATGGAACTCAGCATGTTGACACGCCATCATGGGGTTAAAATCGTATGCAGTGTGGATGAGTGCTGTCTCATAGCAGGCAATTGTGTAGGAATTAACAACATTGTGGCCGCTTTCCGCATGAACAGTGGCATTGTCCTGTTCCCGAGCAGCACTGATCTAGCTCAACAACTGATCCGCAGCGGAATAACTATCAACGGTTCACCTGTCCCTGTTCTGCCCCTCATTGTCCTGTTCCTGAGCAACACTGATCTAGCTCAACAACTGATCCACAGCGGAATAAGTATCAACGGTTCATTTGTCCCTGTTCTGCCCCTCAATGCCCCCTGTATCTATATGATCATCTTCTCGAGCAAGAACTTTCACAACACAGTAAAATCTCTGCACCCATCACAAACATCCCCATAGGTTCCTGATCACCATTGACCAAACACATTCTTTTTTTTTGTGGTTCATGATTCTTAAGAGTGTTGATAAACTTTCGCACACAGTAACGAAGTCAAACCCGGCCCAGAGTGTACCACAGAGCTCGAAACGGACAAACCAATGGCTGATACTGTGTTTTTACTGTACCGGACAACGATGTTTGTGTGTATGTATATGTAGAGATACACTATATTGCCAAAAGTATTTGCTCACTCATTAAAATTGGCGAAATCATGTTCTAATCACTCCATGGCCACAGGTTTATATTGTGTGTATTGTTGTAAAAGAATTTGTAAAAGAATGGGTCACTCTCAGGAGCTCAGTGAATTCCAGCATGGAACTGTGATAGGATTCCACCTGTGCAACAAATCCAGTCATGAAATTTCCTCACTCCTAAATATTCCACAGTCAAATGTCAGCTGTATTATAAAAACATGGAAGTGTTTGGGAATGACTGCAACACAGCCACGATTAGCCCTCAGATTAGCTCAAGAACAGTGCATAGAGAGCTTCATGAAATGGGTTTCCATGCTGAAGCAGCTAAATATGTGACTCAAGACAGGTGAGTGAATTCTTTTGGCAATATAGTGTATTTGACTTGTGCACAGATGTATGACTAATGTACAGATGTGTGACTTGTTCCATTATGTGACTTGTGTATAGATATATGACTTGTGAACATATAGTATATTGTAAGTCGGATTAAGCATTATTGACCTCTGCTTGTACGATAAGCATAGATTTCATCACAAGAAAGGTACGAGCCTCTGGTCTATAGTCATTTATTAACTTGGCTGTACCCTTCTTGGGGATGGGAATGACTGTTGTGTTTCTATAGCCGTGATACTGCACAGCTGTCAAGGGATCTTTGTAACAGTGTCTGAAAAAACCATTGGGCTGTTCCGTGTAGCGCTTTAGCACACAACCACTGATATTGTCTGGGCCAGGTAAGCTGGTATCTCTTGTCCTCTTGCATTGCTCAAGGTTCATGCACAGTTTGTGGGTTGCAGTATAGTCCTGATCTTTTCTAACTGTATAAAGTTGTCTTTCCCAAACCTGTTTTAGAAGTGGTTGAAGTCATTGGGGAGGAATGCTTAGCTGCTGCCATCTACCTGGAATGTTGTCATGATGGTTAGTGATGGTATTAACAGCAGCCATGTGTTTTAGCCCTTGACAGGCTTAGTGGAGGTTCCTTGTGTAAATTGTTGATACACAAGTCATAAAAGAAGCCCTAACTAGGTTTTGAGTGCTGTACGTGCTGATAATGTTTCATGGTCATACTTTTCAGTTAGCCAGCTTTTCTAAAAAAATCCTTTTTTTTATTGGTCTAAAGTAATATTCTAATTTTATGAGATAACAATTTTTTTATTAGTTGTCAGTTATAATCATCAAATTAAAAGAAATAAACTTTTTCACAATATTCTAATTTTATGACCAGCACTTGTATATCTTTTGATCATGAAATCTGACTATTATCTTTCTGACCTATATCCTACATTGCATAAACACTGTAAATCCTGAGTTATAGTCCAGACCCTGTCTCCTCTTACACTCAAACTTTTTGCTGTTGAGCCTTGTGGCATTTTAAAAGGCTGCCTTGTGTGTTTGCTTATTTTTATTTAATTCCTAGTAAAATCCTTGGATTTACTGCATTTAGGTTAAATAATAAAGACACTAGGGGTCTTGCTCTTATGCAAATTGTCTCTCCTGTGTATGAATTTGTGTGTGTGTGTGTGTAAAAAAATCAATGGTAGAACAATTTGCGTATGTCTCACAGCTTTCTTTTTTCAAAAGTGAAATATATCCACTTCTCCACTCAACCTGCTGAAGCATCTAATTTGTCTTAAACACTATATTTCAGCACACCCACCCCTCTTTTAACCATGCTTCACCACATGTGTATGAAAACGTTAATGTGTGGCACAAGGGCATGCCCCTGTTTCTTGAATCCTCAGTTGTAAGGCAATTATGAAATATGGTTATTTTGAGCTTGTTTCTAAACAAAATGTGTTCTTTCTCCTTTACTGTTAACATTGTTCAAAAACGGTAGCCGTATGACAGTGTCAAAAGAACAGAGCCACATTTACAAATTTAGAGCACACACATTAACATATGAAGCATGTTCTGATTTTGCTACAGAATTGTGTTGTGGGCAAAAATTATGAGAATGGTAAAAATGTTGGTTTCCACAAAATTTGCTGCCTCCATTTTATTAGAACCTTTTGCCAGATGTTTATATTACAGGTATAATTAAGTACAATGATAAGATTAGATTAGATTAGATTCAACTTTGTCACTGTGCAGAGTACAAGTACAGAGCCAATGAAATGCAGTTAGCATCTAACAAGAGTGCAATATACAGTGTTATTTCATGCATAAGATATAAATTAAGCATAAGATGTAAATATATATACACAAGTATAGTATATATAAATATATAGATTAGATGTATTGAACAGGTGTACAGAAATGCAGTATGCATGTACTGGTAGCAGCAATAAAACTGAAGAACAAATACCAAACAGTACTGTATAAATGAGTAATAAAGTATTTCGTTGGCAAATATGAATTAAGTGCAGTAATAGTACAAAGAGTGCAAATATGCAGATATGGAAGTACAATGTTAAAGTGTGTGTGCGGAGTTCATGGATGTAGAAGTGTCTGTGCAGCCTTCACCATGATTACATCTTAAGGAAAACAAACTTTTCCTGAGCCTGCTGGTGCGGGAGCGGCACCATAAAGACAGATGCTGTATCTCATCCATATAGGCCATCTGGTCGTTGTCACTGATCAGGCCTATCACCGTGGTGGCATTCGCAAATTTGACTATGGTGTTAGAACCATAAACAGGCACACAGTCATGGGTGAACAGGGAGTACAGGATCGGGCTCAGTACACAACCATGTGGAACACCAGTGTTCAGGGTTATGAATGAGAAGGAGAGGTTGTCTAACTTAACAGACTGAGGTCTGTCAGTCAAGAAGTCCAATATCCAGTTGTAAAGGGATGTGCTGATACCCAAATGGCTGAGTTTGGAGATCAGCTTGGAAGGGATCACTGTGTTGAATGCTGCACTACAATCAATAAACAACATTCTGACATAGGAGTTCTGACAGTCCAGGTGGGACAGTGCAGTGTGAAGCGCTGTGAAGATGGCATCCTCAGTTGACCTGTTGCTACGGTAGGCAAACTGATGTGAGTCCAGTGTAGCAGGCAGGATTTCAAGTGTCTTGAAGATGGTTGGAACAGCTGCCTGGGCCAGCGACAGATTGAAAATGTCTGCAAAAACACCAGATAGCTCCTCTGCTCAAGCTCTTAGCACCCGACCAGGTACACCATCAGGGCCAGCTGCTTTTCATGCATTCACTCTGCTCAGCGTCCAACAAACGTCCAAGTTGGAGAGTGTGATCGTGGGTTAGAGGATCTGTTTTTGATGATACCACCTTGTTCCCTCAATCAAAACAAGTGTAGAAGTAGTTTAGCTTGTCAGGGAGTGAAGCACAGTTGGTGGATGACTCAAAATTTCTGTTTTGTTTGGTGACATGGTTCTCCATCATGCTAGAAACTACATCGCACATCTCCAAATTGATCCTCGATCTCCCGAAATCCAATCCCTATAATTCATGAAGAATGTCAGTCTGATGTTCATGTTTTTCTTGGAGAGAAAATGGCTTCTTCATATATTACCATCCTCCAAAAACCAGATGCACTCACACCTGCACTTTCCCATTCCCAAGCAAGCTCTGCATTGGTTGTGACCTGATCTTGTAGATGCAATATGGTACTGAACCACTCTCCTTGAAGATCTTGATTATTAAAAAAAAGGGGTTTGGGGTGCTATCTTACAGGCAACAATATCCTTGCCTGTAAAACACTTTAATGCAATGCAATGATGACTGCATGTGCTCCCTTGGATGTAACCATGGTTAACATAAGCAACAACACTTTGTTAATCAGCATGACAGATTGACATCAACTGTCTTTTGCTCATTAACCTTTTCTCCTGAGTTAATAAAATCATCACTGAAATTATGTCAGATATACATTCTGTAGGGATGAAAGCAGTAGCCGGAATGGAGTAATTTTTGGAATAAGGTCATTTTTATGGCGGGGTATGACTTTGAATAAATTGCAATACATCTAACTACGTCTCACAATGTAGGCAGCAAACTATGTGAAAACCAAATTTGTGCCAAAACATTTGCCCATAACTGTACTGATTAAACACATAAATAACAAGTTTAGTCACAAAACATATAGGGGCAGCACACTTCAAAGATATGCATTTTAGGTGAACTGGCAATGCTACATTGTGTGATTTGTGTACTGTGTATAACCTTATTTCGTCTACAAAGTCTACAAAGTGTGAAAGTGACGTCAAAGAGTAAACACAAAATATAATAATAGAGATCTTTCTCAGTGCTAATGTTGGCTAGATATCTACTCAGTTTGAAATATACAGCATTAGGTACCTAACACCAAAAATGAAATATTTGACTGTGATAACAATGTTACTATCATTATAATTATTATCATTATATTATTTCAAGGTATTATAAGGTAAAACAATGAGTAAAAGTGTTTAGCATTTAGTCATTTTGGTAAAACAAACTCTTAAACATTACAAGTGTTTAGGAAGTGAATAGAAATGAAAAAACAAAGTGCATAAAAGTGTTATCTTAACATTTAGATAAATGTTCATATGTTTTTAGGGAAAAGATCTCTCAAAAATGTCTTTAAAAGCATTCAAATGTCATTCTTAAAGTTGTTTAAATGAGTTTATGGAATATGGTTATGACTGTGAAAAATGAGTGTTTGAAAGTGTTTATGAATGTACACTGAACAATCATTAGATTAGGCACTAAAAACTTCAGGGTTTAAGTTTATTATTATATTCATTGTGTTACATATTTCACAAGGAGTTGAATATCCTTCATACGCAAGTCGGCTATTGTCCGCTGCATCAGGTTCACTAGCAAACCTGGCAAGTATGTGTGTGCCTGTACTGGATTTCTGTTTGTAATGAAACTAATTATATTGACCTGAGACAGGGCTCCAATTTGTTGTATTTTTGCTTACCGGTTTGCATTTATAGATATTGATGCTTAATATCTCTTCACTAATATAATGTAATTATCCTCATGTTTAGAGGCTTAATGTGAACAGACAGGCGTTAATGTATTTGATTAGAAAGGTGTCTGTCTGTAATTTTGTCCTAAACATATAGTGATGGTGCTGGCGATGTTTTGGTGGAAAAGTAGCCGCGGTTTTTAAAGACGATTCCTGAGCTCTACAGTCCCTATAAGCGACTCTATGCTTGCGACATCATTCCCCCTGGATGATCCATATGCCCCTCAACCAGCGTTGTAGCACTATTACCCAGAGGAGGAACTCCAGCTATTGGAATACCCCGACATGTGCCCACCACGCTCTTACACGTCTGAGGAGGAACGTCAGCTGTTGCCCTTTTTTGAAGAGATCGCCAAGAAGTCACCAGCATACGATTCCTTGGCTCAGGACTGCCTGGGGACTATTATAATGGGATGCTTTGCCTACTTTGGTGCTTTATTTTACTCTCAACATTGTTGGGGTTGATAAGGTTCAACCATAACCAATTTACAATATGTCATTCCTGAAAATAAATGTATAGTAGTATATATTTAAATAGGCTTAAGATCACTAAAAAAAGTATGACACCTGGTGCAACTGCTATCTGCAAAATGTGCCTTGTGTTGCTAATTCTTGCAAGGCATAATTGTCTCTTTCCTCAGTGGTGGTGGTTCTGTTTCTTGTACATCAGTCTGTAGGTTCACCACTTCACCTCTGTACAGTTCTTCACAGTAGTCTTTCCACCTGTGACACACCTTTAGTTCAACAAGTTTCTTTACATCTTTGTCCTTGATGGCTACAGTATGAGAATGGCTATAATGGTTTGGTGAACTTTTTCAAGATTTAGAATACAGACCTGAAGTTAACTTTCTCTGCATTTTATGACACATATTTATTTATAAAAGATTCATGAAAGATGCTTCACTAAGGGCTCATAGCTCAGTAAACACAATCAGTTTTACTTTTCTTAATATATATTTTGTAAAATATATATGCTGTAATAAGAGCAACATTTATGGGTGCTTTTGAATGATTGTTTTTGTAAATTTGATTTTACAGTAAGGCTGTGAGAAATGCTTCTGTAATGAAAAATACAGAATTTTTTAAACGTAATGTCTGTATATATATATTTTTAGTTACCATTTTAATTCATATGTGAACTGGATTCTAGTGTTTCCTAAGGTCATTTCTTTTTTTTTTTTACCCTACTGAAGTTCTGGTATAAACCAAATATTAATTGAGTTCATTATTTTATTACTTTATATAAATGACTAAGAATAATCCACATTGTAAGCTATTATGTGTATTGCGTAGCATAGCAAGAATTTGCATTGATTTGCGACCATGTAACATTAGTTCAGTTGCAGTGCAACCCTGGCCAAAAATGGTAAAGGGCACTATAATTTTAAGAGTAAAAGTTAGAATTTGGGTGACCCTACAGATCTGTAGGCTTGGGGAATAATTAGTGTCAAGATGATTTTTGCTTTTTAGTTGAGATAAGGTAGATTGGGTTAGATTGATTGTGTGCTATTGAGTGATTGGTGGGTTTTGGATATAGGTCGGTGCCAGAATGATGGGTGGGGATAGAGCACAGGTAGATTTTAGAGTGATAAAGGAGTTAGAGATGGATTGGGTTTAGATGTGATTAGTAATCAGTTGCACTAGAGTAAGTATCAGGTTAGAACACAGCTGTGTTTAAAATGATGAGTGGATAAGCATGCATGGGGCTTAAAATGATGGGTGTGGCTTAAAGTGATGGGTGTGGCTAAGGCATCCACCTAAATATATGTGATTGCTTTTTAGCAACAGCTTTATATTAACATTGTCTAAAATTATTATTGATATCTGAGCTTATGCTACTACATTCCACATTAGAAGACATCAGTGTTACTCAGTCTGATAGAGCAATAGTGAAACTGATTTACAGACAGTGATATTCTTATTTGTGGCCTTAATTATGTGCCTGAATAGCATGTAATAGAAACATTCTCTAGTGGTTTAGGAAATCTATTAGACACTTGTAATTGCCTGTACCTTTCCCCGCCCCACTTCTCTGTCTTGTTCATTCTTTCTTTTCTATCCTTTCTATCATTTAGAATCATTTTAATAAATTTTATGTTTTATATTTTTTAATCAGAAGAATGTAATCAGGGTGCATCATAACATAACAGTGTCAATCTTGTTGGCATGCAATGTTGTTGATATCACTAGATAATACTTCAGGACTTGCTCATTGACATAAAGTAAATTAGCTAAAGAATAATTGCATACATTTTAACAACCATTTTTTTGCTGATTTAATCTTCGCTATTGCTATTATTATTATTATTGTAGCTTAGAGTAATTAAATTTAGAAACCCAAACCAAAATAGTGTGTGAATCTGTGTGACGGTGTGCCCTACAATGGATTGGCACCCTTTTTGGGTAACCACAAATTTTCCATATCAGAAAACACTGATTCCATATCAGAAAACACTGTTTTATTGTTTTCTATTACTAGTACAAGTAGTAATAAAAGCTAAAGGTGTTAAGAGGGATAGGTAGAGTAAGAGATGGTTGGGGTTCAATGTGATAGATAGGGCTAGATATTGTATGAGTGAACAGTGATGAGTGGAGTTAGAGATGGTGTGGGTGGTCTTGAATAAATGGTTAAGAATGATGGGGTCTTGAAATTTGTTTTGGTTTAGAGTGCTTGGTGGAATTTTAAATGCTTTGAGTTGTGTGTGTAGGTTTAGAGATAGGTTAGGTTTAGGGTTGGATATTTGTTGGGTTTAGGATGAGAGGGGTTTAATAAGGTTGGGTTTAAAGTGATGTAGGATTTAAAGTTACAGTATAGTGGGGTTTAAAGTGATGGATCAGGTTAGAGATTTAGATGAAGGGTTAGGATGGAGATGGGTTTAGTTTAAAGAAAGATGTCAGGCAATTATTTTTTTTTAAACACTGAACATAGAAATGTAAAAAAACATTGCATTTATTATTCTTAAATTTGCACAATATAAAACTATTTTTCTTCTGATGATTTGTAATTATACATTGTTTTTTTGAATTAATATTTGCATTTTATTGTATTTCCTGAAGTTTATGTAACACTCTTACTAAGACAATCCACAAACTGTTTGCACAACATAAGGAAGGTTGTTTTACATTTAAGAAATACCAAAATCAATATAAAATAATCTATTTATGCTATTATATGTTTCAGAGGAATTGATTGAGATATTATATTTGTGAAATAATTTGTAAAACCCCAATTCCAATGACGTCGGGGTGTTTTATAAAACATAAATAAAAACTGAATATTAAACCAGCCATTAGAGAGCATAGTCCAATGTATTTCTAGTGCCAGTCCCAAGCCCAGATGGTGAGGCTTGCGTTAGGAAGGGCATCCGGCTAAAAACATTAGCCAAAAATTAAAATGCGTGTTACACATTGTTACTTTATACCGGATCGTTCGCGGCCCGGGTTAACAACGACCGCCACCAGTGCTGGCGGCAAGCAGGGTACTGGCGGAAATTGCTACTGTTTGCCGAAGACGATGAGGAGGGAAGTGTGTGAAGAGACGGAGAGAGAACAGGAGAGTCAAGAGTGTAGGGTTAAAGGTAGCAACCCTGAATGTAGGGATGATGACAGGGCAAGGTAGAGAACTGGCTGACATGATGGAGAGAAGAAAGGTGGATATTTTGTGTGTGCAGGAGACAAAGTGGAAGGGT
>JAOUQV010287518.1:2474-13752 GCA_028565295.1 Aspidoras spilotus
TGTCTGTAAGCAATAATCATCAACATAAACAGAAATGAACACTTGAAATTGATCACAGTGTTTGTAATGAATCTATATAATGAATGCACTTTTATTGTTTGTATTGAATAACTAAAATAAATGAACTTTTTGATGACATTCTCATTTATTAACATGCACCAGAACATCTAATATATAATCCTATAACTATAAATTCAAAGGTGAGATAGACTTCCACTTTAAAACATTCACATTAAAATTATAAACTGATGTTTGGTCAAGCTGAACCCGTATAGGCCCGTACTCCCAAAGTTGACAGGTGGGCACCGGCTGGTCCGCAACCCTATGTAGATTAAGCAAAAGATAGTGGAGGGAAATATGAATGGATGTTTGCTCAGTTTCTTTTTATTAATGCTGTGGTTGTGTCTGGGTGGCACGGTGGCGCAGAGATCTTGGGTTCGAGCCCCGGGTTGGGCGAAAATTTCTGAGTGTTCGCGCGGGTTTTCTTTTCAGGTACTCTGGTTTTCTCCCGCATTCCAAAGACATGCACGATAGGTTAATTGGTGTCTCAAGTTGCCTGTTAGTGTGTGAATGTGTGTGTGCACCCTACAATGGATTGGCGCCTTGTCTAGGGTTGTTTTAGTCCTTGTGAATGGAGATGCGTGGTGGGCACCAGCTTCCCTGTGACCCTAAAACTAGGATCAAGCACGTATAGAAAATGAATTAATAAATGAATGGTTGTGTCTGCATGGTAGATGAAGCTGAGTAATGGTTAAATATGAAGCTGTCTGCTCTCTGTCAGCCAGGACTATAGATTTTAAAGACTTTTCTCTCACTGAGTGCTGGAGATTTTCCCCTAAATATGTGATTATAAAAGCTTATTAGAATAGCTGAAATGTACGAATTGGCTTTTCAGCAGGAGATTTGAGCTCTACAAACATTTTAAAGGGCCTTTCACTGTCTAAACTGAGCATTTTTGTAAGACTTAATCAAGACTGTGTTATAGAGTAACACTGGGTTGTTGTTTAAACACTTGCAGATATCTGTGTTGTTGTGCTGTTGATTATTACATTGAGGTAGATTCATATCAGCGTTTTTTGATGTGGGGCTTGAATTACTTGCCTTTTGTTACATTTTACAAAAACTAAAATATAAAAAAAACCTCATTTACCACAGTTAGCTCAGACAACACATAGCGACACAATTACATTTTTAATATAGGATTATTGGCACCTGTTTAAAGAATATGGAATTATAAAATAACAGTAGTTTATGCACTCACAGGACACGTTATTAGGTACACCTTGTTAGTAAAACATTGGACCCTGTTTTGACTTCATAACTGCCTTAATTCTTCATGGGACACTATCAACAGAAATGGTATTCTGCATTACTTGGTTGTAACAAATGCCTTAACTGTTGCCTTTCTATCATCTAGAACCAGCTACCCATTCTATACGAGTTACTGTTGCCTTTCTATCATCTGGAACTAGCTGCCCATTCTCCTCCAACTGCTCTATTCAGCAAGGCATTCACACAACTGCCACCCATTGATTAGTTTCTTGTTCTCAAACCATTCTTTGTAAAGCGGTGAGAGATTTGTGAATGAAAATCTCAGTAGAGCCGCAGTTTCGGAAATAATCCCGTCTTGCAAACAAGCCCGTCTTGCAAACATAACAAGCTCAAAATTGAAATCGCCCTTTTTCCCCATTCTGATGCTTAGTTTTTTTCTCCAGCAAGTTCTAACCACCTCTAAATGCCTAAATGCATAAAGTTGCGGCCAGATGATTGACTGATTAGATATGTGTGTTAAGAAACCTAATAAAGTACCTAATAAAGTGACTGATGAGTTTAGTTTCTAGCTCTAACAAAGGAAGCATATACATTTCTCCAGCTGAAATAAAATGGAATTTTTTATATAATTATATTTAAACCATCATTTTAAAAACACACATCCGCAAAAAATAAATTAATTAAAAAGAAAACTAATTACTTAATATGACAAGAAGATTCCCTGCATAGTTAGTATGGAATTAGACTGGAAATAAGACAAACAATAACATGTCTATTAAGTAGATACAAAATATATTTTCTTTAACAGCCGTAATACAGCTATCTACATACCGTACGAGAGCAATAATTAAAGGGGACATATTATGAAAAACTCACTTTTTGCATGCTTTTGTATTTCCACTTGAGTCTCTACTGCCCATATAAATTCAATTCAAATAATTTTATTTATATAAATACAAAAAACATTACAATAATCCAATCTGGAGGTTACAAAGGCATGCATTAATATTTCAGCTTCATTAAGTGTCACTGTATTTCTTAGCTTAGTAATGTTTGGTGAATGAAGGCTGTCCTGGTAACACTGTCTACATGAGCTTCATATGATAGACTGGAGTCCAAGATCTTTTACTGCTTTACAGGGAGTTACTGAACTACCATCCATAGTTAATACAAAATCAGAAAGCTTATTTCTAGCTGCCTGTACTACTGTTTTACCAGAGTTAAGAAGAAGAACGCTGTTTGGCATTCATTGTATAATGTATAATAAACAATTCTCAGCTATATTAAGATAATGTCTCTCATCTGGCTTTGCTGAAACATACTGCTGTGTGTCATAAACCCTCCAAGCATGAAAAAGTATGATCTATCAATTTTGGTGTCAGAAATCATAAGCTTCTACAAGCCATTTATCCCTATTCTCATTTAAAAATAAGGAAATTTGCTACATTTTTGCATTTTAGCACCCTGGCACCACCCCTCACAGTCGACACCCCCTAAATACATTAGTCGAAGATCTGAAATTTTGGTCTAGTGATTTTATGAAGAACGTGATTAAGATACCAAGTGCTATGGCTACAGGCAAGTCACACATCAAGTGTTGTTGGCTGCAAAGAATCTTTACACTTTCTCCCAGCCAAAGAGAACAGAACTATGTGGCTCCATTTCATTTTTGCTGAAAAGATTGCAACAATTTCCAAGAATACTGTGGTGTGTGCGAACAACTTCAAGACCGACTGCTTTGTAAACCTTGGGCAGTACACAGCAGGATTAGCCAACAGACAGCAAGGGGGTCCGGGTGCAAGCCCGGTAGGTAGGACGACTCCAGAAATTTCTGTGTGGAGTTTGCATGTTTTACTTGATTTCGCGTGGGTTTTCTCCGGGTATTCAGGCTATTTCCCGCATTCCATTGACATGCATGATAATTGGTGTCTCTAAATTGCCCGTTAATGTGTGAATGTGTGCGTGATTGTGTGTGTACGCGCCCTATGATGGACTGTTCCTGCCCTTGTGCCCAGAGTTGCCGGGTGGGCACCGGCTTCCCAATGACCCCAGAACTGGGATTAAGCGGGTATGGAAAATAAATAAATGAAGGATAGTGCTTGAAATGTGGACAGGTAAAAAAACTATATTTAGTTGAACTAAAAAGATTGTGAGTGGGGGCAACATGCTTATCATTCTGATTTACATTTTTATGTAAATTTGTAAATTAATTGTCAGTTGACATTTTGCTCAAATCCATAATGGATCACAATGGGGACTTCCCAAGCAAATATTCATAACTCAAAAATATTTTGTCAGATGGTGAGTTTATTTGAGGGGTTGGAATGAATAACATTTAAAATAACATACAAAATAACATTTCAATTCATAGGTGAATTTATGTGGATTTGCGCTTTAAGTGAAAATAAGTAGAGAAAACTTACATTCTGCCTTTGATTTCTCTTGCCCCTTTCACATAAACTCTGGGAAAGTTCTGCAAGTTACAGAGATTTTTCTGGAGCCTTTTTACAAGTGTAACAATCATTCCTGACATGTTCCGTGCAGCTATATATAGCAGTATATTTAACCCGTATATATTCAGAGCTCCTAAAGAATAAATATTTTGCTAGATGGTCGTTCTCTTTCTGGCAATCAATTTTTCATTTTTCATCTAAAATACTGGGTGTATCCCTACATCCATGCCTTTTACTTGCCTTATTTGCACTACCTCCAAACAATGCCTTGCTCACTTATCTCCAACAGAATGTACTGGCATTCTGTACCTTGTTAGCCAGGCGGTGCCTTTTACTTAAATGGAAGCACACATCCCCACCCACCCTAGACCAGTGGCTAAGATATACAGTTCAGTCTTTTCTTAGGTAAATTAGACTGACACTTAAAAATGATGCCCAGTCCTTTCACGAGTTATGGATCCCCTTTCTTGATTTTTTTTTCTAAACACCAGCCGCTTGGCATTTCTACTGTTAGTGTATAACTCTCTTCCTGTTAGTGTCTAACTGTCTCTTTCTGTGCCTATGCCAACTCATGGCATAGGATTGATGCACCTCTCTTTTATGATGGACACTTTCTCTGGGTTCTGGCATGCTTGCCTTTGTACTATGCTTTTGCCTTTGTACAATGAATGTTTTTCAAAATACGTGTATGTACATGTCTTATATTATTTATTTAAGTACTTATTGTTTTTGTTGTTGTTTTTTGGGGAGGGGCTTGGGGAGTGTTGAGCTAAGTCTTTCATTCCAAAAATCTTTCTCTGATTATGCTGACCATTGTGCACAATAAACAGAATGTCAAATAAAAATTGTAACATTTAAATCATTGTCAGTTTAGATCAGCCCTATTCAAAGTCAATGAAGAGATTTAAATTTATTAAAATAAAAATAAAAAATATAAATCGAATCAAGTGCAAAATATCCTTTCACAGTGGACACCATGATACAGAACAGAGTTTAAAATATATATCTGTATGGTAAGCATAAACACGAAAAAAAAAATCACAAGAAGAATTATAAGGGATAATAATATTGTGCCTTTCAAGCACTATGCTAAATCAATGCTACTACTACAGCAGGACAATAATTCTGGGGTATTCCTACTATGTTACAGTATATCAATCAATTGTGTAATGACGCAGAAGATGAGGAAGTCTGTGGAAAAAAAAACAATTTCTTAGAATATTAATACTGTATAACTTTTAGGCCTTATTGATCTTTTTTTATTTCAGTGTTCAGCAGTGTTTAGAGATAAAAATATCATAAACTTATTTTTTATTGAATTTACTAAATATGAACGTGCACACACTGTATACAAAGCGATTGATGTTAATTTCCGGTGAGCAATATTTTTACATTTGACTCAATAGAGCCCTCGGTAAGATTGTGATCCATCGACATTTAACCTGCTTATGATGGAGGTAATGGGAGGAGAGTAGCTCTGTAGAGTGAGCAAAACTCCCAAGCACGAGAGAACTCTAACTCATTTATCCTTTTACTGGTTAGATGGAACTCTGATCTGCTCTTCGCTCTAACATTGTTCAGAGCTTTGAATTACATTACATCAGACTAGCTACGGCCCACATAACGGTTGCACATGCTGGTATACTGACAGATCCTCCTCCTATTTGATAAATCTGTTGTTTGAAGCTCCAGATGAAGCCTGCATTACATGTGCAACATTAGTACAGACTACCCAGAATGTCCTGTGTCCCATTGCTGGTGTTTTCCAAACAGTTTTATGCCTTTCAAAATATATTAGGAATTATAATAGGTCTAAGAGCATACAAAACAATCCCACAAAAAAACACAATATGTGGCCACAAAACAAACTCAATATTAAGCAGTGGTACCTTTCAATCAGAGTTAAATTCTGTAGCAGTCTGAGGTGCAGACTTTTCTCTATCAAATGTATAGAGTAGTTTGTGCACTTTGAATGGCCTTCTAGCTCGAGGTAAAAATCCCATAGCCCATAGGCAATTCAACATACTTCAGGTTTTTTTACCTCCTTATTAGGAATGTATATTAAATATTTTAAATAAATTACTGTAATTACTTTTAAATGAAATACTGTATGTGTACACTGAGTTCTACAATGTATTGTGTACAATGTATGTAGTTTAGAGGTGGGGAAATTATGAAGGAACAGATCAGAAGAACGGAAAGTGCAGGCTTGAGAATATGACTGCAGAAGATTTCCTAAATAGGCTGGAGTGAGTCTATACAGAGAGTTATAAACCAGTACCACAACTTGTATTGAATTGCATTTTTCAGCTGATTTATTGTTGTGGACGTAATGCAAATTTTAATTTATGTTTAAATAATATGATATGTTTGCATGCATTTTACTTCTTTTGTATAATATAGTTTAAATTTTGTATCTAAGTAGTTTAAATAGTGAAAGGCTAAATAAACATTATTATTATTATTATTATTATTATTATTATTATTATTATTAAAACCCAAGACTTAGATTCCAAGTAATTTACTCAGATCCAATACCCCAGGCTAAAATTATCATTTTCAAAAGAACAGACAGGTAATTTTTTAAGTTAACAATGGAATTTGAGAGTTGATAGCACCCTGGGCTGCTGCTTATTTAATTTGAAATGAGGGAGATTTTATATATCAATTTGCCAGCCCTCATTTTCCATTTTTGCAAATGTTTACTTAGCAAATGTTTTTTTTTGTCTGTATACTTATCAGTACTGTTATGGAACCTCTAGGTTAGACCCATGCACGAGAGAACGTAGAATGTAACATAAATTGGTCTATAAAATACCATAGCAGGAAACAAAACAGAATTAAAAATGAATATTTTACTGCCTATACCCATGGCTGGGTTCTCGTTCCTATTTCAGCTTCAGGCAGGGTGCAAACCTAAATCAGCCACAATGAGAGTGCTAGATCTGCAGTGTTAGCCCAATAGACTATGGGTTTCCTCGTACCACCTTTCTGCTATTCAGCTTGGTGTACCTCTGTCCCTAACATACTCAAGAGCGAGGAGCGGTGCGACACTGAGTCTGACTTTGGACCTGCTTAAATAACGTCAGACTGAGGGTCACCTTTTTGTGCGTGATTGGTGCTGTGTTTGTGCACCACCAGTTACCATGATACTGCCTTCTTATCTTGCTGTCTATAGCGGAGTGCCAAACAGGGAGTACCTCCGACAACCCCTGGTGGCTGGCAGTGGTATCTGTCCCCTTACAAATACAGCTTGGTGTAAGTTCATCTTATTGGTTTTGTTCCACTCTATTAATTTGAGATGATTGATCATCTTTATCAGTGCTATCTTATGGGTGAGATATAATTGTTTTTTAGTGATGCTAGAGTCAATAGGAGAGACAATGATTTCCAACATCTTTGTTTAGGGTCTGACAATTTAATTTTATAATTTATTTTCCCAATTTCTTTTCAAATCACCCATTAAGTTTTCATAATGGGCCATGAGAGTACACATTTACTTGTAGCCCTGTTAAGAAAACCTTCCTTTCGCAAAATGTTTACAGTATCAGACAGTGGAAACTGATTCTAACAAGAAGAATGGTAAGGGAGATTTATTACATAAAAAAGGTGAATGCCTCTTTTGCTTTGGATATGACATTTTTTTTAATTAAAACATTATTACAGGGGTTAGACATGGTTTTAGACCACAATAATTTATTAGTATGGTGTAGGGCCTCCTTTTTCCGGCCAATACTGCGTAAATTTGTCTTGGGAATGACACATACAAGTCTTGCACAGTGGTCAAAGGGATTTTAAGCCATTCTTCTTGTACGATAATGGCCAGGTCACTATGTGATGCTGGTGGAGGAAAACGTTTTCTGACTTGCTCCTCCAAAACACCCCGAAGTGGCTCTTGATACATCACAAAGACTTGCTGTCTTGGTCACAGTTGCGCCAGCAAGACGTGCACCAACAATTTGCCCTCTTTTGAACTCTGGTATGTCACCCATAATGTTGTGCGCATTGCAATATTTTGAGCAAAACTGAAATTACAGGTTTTTTAGTTTCATTGTCTAACCCCTGTATTTGCAAAGCTTTACCATGTAGTAAAGGCTACAAGGATAAACCTTTATAAGTCCCACCATGGGGAAATTTCACATACTCAGCAGCAAAGTGACAGTAAGTGAGAAAATAAGATACATCTAACTATCTATATCTATACAGTATATAAAAAGGGCGTTACAATAGAAAATTGGTATTATACATAGATAAAAATTTGAATTATATACGTGAAATATAATATGATGATTGAATTGTACAAATGTAATTTTTCAATTTGGAGTTTTACTGAGAGCAGTGCTGATTGTAAAATCTTATAGAAGCTTGAATGAAGAATCTGCGGTAACGCTCTCTAAGACACTTCAGGTGATGCAATCTGTCACTAAAGATGCTGCTCAGTGCTGCTAGAGTCTCATACCTGGGGTGGGATTTATTGCCCATAAGAGTTGCTAGCTTATTTCCCACCTTATCTCCCACCCCTTTACCCGGTCTAAGGGTTACCCAGGACAGAGCTGGCATTACTGATTAGTTTGTCCAGTCTGTTCCTGTCTACACTAGAGATACTGATGAGCCAGCACACCACTTAAAATATAGATGATGCCACCACTGTGTCAAAAAAGGTGGGGTGCACCCCAAGGACCTTAATCGCCTCAGAAGATAAAGTCTGCTCTGTCCTTTTTATAAAGTGCAGTAGTGTTGTCTGACCAGTCCAGTTTTGTGTTGAAGTGAACACCCTACTTATATGTGTCCACCATGTCAATGGCCATTCTCAGTATGTTCACCGGTGTTGAGCGGGCTACTGCATCTACAGAAATCCACCACCAGCTCCTTAATTTATCTCAGTGTTGATTTGGATTCGGTTACATAGAACAAACGTTTCGCTCCCTCATCTCGAGCTCTGATTTCCAGCTTTTCCATACTATCCGCACAAGGCAGCTAATCTATTCGATCTTATCCTGACACCCAGCTTTACCACCTCAGACCTTTTTATCACTCCACTCCACATTGGATCACTTCCTCCTGCAATTTAATAGACTGTATTTCCTCCTCCTGCCCCTGCACATACCCCCAAATCCATTCAGGTACATTGTAATTTTCTCTGTCACTCTCTTTCATACTTCTCTGATCTAGTAGCCGAAACTCTCCTTTACATTAGGAACTTTGCTAATCTTGACACCAATGTAGCAACTATCACCCTCTGCCCTACTCTTTCATCCTCTAGATAGACTCTGTCCCATCTCTTCTAGAAGGGCAGGCATCTCAACCATACTTCCTGGCTGAAAGAGGTACTTCGAGAATAGAGAAACTGGACCTTTATCAGACTCCTTGCTGCTTTTTCCAGAGACATCTCACCCGCCACAACTTACCTTTCCAGACAAAGGTACAGTGCATCTTTGACACATGCACCTAATTTAGCAAATTTAACACTTTACTCTCCCCCTCACCACCACAAAACAGCTCACTGTCAGTAGATAACAGATTTCTCGCTCTTCATTTTCCCCTCTCTTGTTGATTAAGATTTCCAGTATTCTGCTTTACAATGAGCCAGTATTTCCCCTCAAACATATTCCCTCTTATCTTCTCCTGTCCATATCCATATTACACCTGCACTTAGAATTTAAAGCAGGCCAGGGTTACACAGCTGCTGAAGAAACCCAATCTAAGCCTCAATCTGGTTGAGAGCTGTATGCCTGTGTAACTGCTTTATTTTCTTTCCAAAACACTTGAACGTGTGACGTTTCTCTCTCAAAATAAGATTCTAGACTCCAACCACCAGCTTCAAGTGTTGTCTTTCCACCAAGACAGCTCTATTATCCGTGGTTGATGCTCTAAAATCTGCCAAGGCTGCCTTATAATCCTGTCATCATTTTGACACATTGAATCATCAGATTCTTCTGTCGACTCTCTCTGATCTAGGGATTTTGGATATGGCATTTTCTTTCCTACCTCACAGGAAGGTCCTCATGGACCTTTAGTGTCCTAAAGACACTAACTGATTAAGGAAGTTCCTTAAGTATTCAGGTCCTTACTTTTTTTTTTATAAAAAAAAAAAAGAATGATTAACAGATCGGCATAAGAATATTTAAAACTAGTCAGCTTGATATTCCAGACCTTTATGACTCAACTTGTAAGTCGAATTGGATAAAAAGTCGTTGGTGTGCCAAATGACTAAATGTAAATTTAAACACTGCCTTTGTACCAAATCATAATTTCAATTACCTGTTGACTTCAACTGTTTTAAATCACATCACTTTCATATCTTAATATTATTTACTTACCAGCCTTAAATTTCCCTTTTGTAAGAAATTACAGTGATATGCACCCCCTAACTCTACCTCCTTTGAACTCAATGGCACATCATATGAAATGTTTAAGCCGGTACCTCTTCCCAGGTGGGACGACCATTTGGATCTTTCTTTGGCATACAAAAAATAAAGCAGGAAGTAACTTAATAAGGGAAGTATTACTTTAAAGACTGAAGAGATATTTAACAATCATCACAGACAAAGGTGAGACCAGAAGATGCAATCAAATTGAAAGGGTTATGAATGGGAGTGATTACCAATCATAACAAACCAAGGAAACTGGTGTGTAGGTGACAGAATGCAATTTCCATTGAGAGTTCGTAGTTAAAAATGAGACAGCGTTATTTTATCAACCTTAAGCAAACACAGCTGCTTAAACACAGCTGACTTTTCTGTTAATTCTGTAAAGACTCTAAATTAGGTGAATCCTCTTTGTGTGCAGTGTTGTATCAGAACTGTGTATATAGTTCCTTAAATAACTGGAACATAGCATTGTGTGTCAAAGTTTCTAAAGTAACTGAACTTAGTTGTGGATAAAATTATCTAAATAACTGAAAAATGATTGTGTAGTACAATTTCTAAAGTGATTAAAACTTGCTGTGTTGTACATTTCGAAAGTAGCTGAAATATGTTTATTAAAGCTTTTACATAGATAAATCTTGTTTTGGGAAATTTGAAACTTCATAGAGGTGAAGTTAAGGTGGTTTATGCCTGAAGTAGAGTGGCAGTAACTTACAGCTTAAACTTTTGAGTCTGATTGATTTACATAAATGTTTAAAAAGTAAACAAGCTGTGTGGTTGCTTATCTATGTACTGACACAGGAATTATAAAGAGAGCGGTTGTTAAGATTCTAAGGTACTATATACAGGGGTTGGACAATGAAACTAAAACACCTGTCATTTTAGTGTGGAAGGTTTCATGGCTAAATTGGACAAGCCTGGTTGCTAATTTTCATTAATTGCACATTGCACCAGTAAGAGCAGTGTGTGAAGGTTTAATTAGCAGGATAAGAGCACAGTTTTGCTCAAAATATTGCAATGCACACAACATTATGGGTGACAGAGTTCAGAAGAGGACAAATTGTTGGTGCATGTCTTGCTGGCACATCTGTGACCAAGACAGCAAGTATTTGTGATGTAATAAGAGCCACTTTGGGGTGTTTTGGAGGAGCAATTTAGTTTTTCTCCACCAGTATCAGGTAGTGA
>JAOUQV010288047.1:0-13748 GCA_028565295.1 Aspidoras spilotus
GTAGGCTACTCCAACTGCATACCTGAGAGAAAGAAAGTTCAGATTTCAGTGTGATCCTAATTTCTGGTGTGTCCTCAGTCAGCAGATGGGTTGTTTATAAGCTGTAGGAGATGGAAAGCCAGAATACTCTATCCCGGAGGAAATATAGCAACCAGTAGCAACAAAACACAGTAATAATAGTACAAATAGTGATAAAAATGCTTTTAAAAATGTAATTAAGTCTATTTAGATGTGCGGTGCATTATTAACAATTAAGAACTAATAAAAATGTTAAATGTATACCTATATTAATTAATCATTTCTCTTTGCACATTTGCATTTTGTCACCATCAACAAGCTTTCATTAGATTTCTGTTTGGATATTCTTCTGTTTGGTTCAGTTTGATTTCACATTCTGTTAGTTTTTGAAGACATTCCAGAAGTTTAATATTGTCTTTATTATTTTAAAAAACACCAAGTAAAATTTTATTGAAGAAGTTATAGTGTGTGATGTCACAGAGAGATCACAGGCCGTGTGTATGACTTATTAAAACTCCTGCAACTAAATCTGGTGTAAACTCTTTCACTTAGAAACTCCATTTAAATGTTATTATGCGGAGATTACAGTAAAAACGCATCCGGATATTTTTCTTTTTTTATGTTTTTAAACTGCTATAACTCTGTTGTTCTGTAGTTTTACATCAAACCCGGGTTCGATCCTCAGGTGGGGCAATCTGGGAAATTCTGTGTGGAGTTGGCATGTTTTCCCAGTGTTAGCATGGGTTTTCTCTGGGTGCTCCGGTTCCCCCCACAGTCCAAAGACATGCATGCTAGGTAAATTGGAAATGCTAAATTGTCATTAACTGGTGTATTTATATGTGACTTTGTGTGTGATATGAGATTTGTGTATGAATATGACTGTGTTCCTGTCATTAGAATAACCACTGGTGCTGAGGATGACGCTCAAAACTATAAATAAATAATTTCCGCTTAGGTGTAATTCCAGTATTAGGCTTCAGATGTCAGCAGTATTCTGTGTTTAAATTGCAGTCTGCTCCCATTGGTGGTGTTTGTGTGGACATAGATCTGTTGTTTGAATTTCAGTAAGTCCCAACTTTGCAGGTTTTAGTGTAAAACATTTGCAATGGTTGGCTGCACAGGTGAGACTGCTTTCTCCAATGTCCTTTGTCTTGTGTTGCTTGTCACCTGTCTTACCTGACTGGCCCCTTATTCTCTTTGTTTAGTTGTTTTACCCAAGGGGGGCAGGGTGACAAAGTCTATTCTTGTGTGTGTGGTGTGGAGGTGAGAACACACCCATGATGACAAACACACTCGTTTACACACTCATTCACACCTACAACTATGGAAAGTGGAAAGTATGAGGAAATCATACTTTCACGGGCCACTTAATAAAGTAAGTCTATATGCCTAGGCTTTTTAAATAAAGTGTTTAATAAACACACAGGAGTAAAACACATAGACAACTGCTATGTCTCTGATTATATTCATTAATGATTTTCACAATTAAACACTCCATGCTGACTCAACTGGTGTGTGTTTGTGTGCTATACTGAGGGATGTTGATAATGTTGATTTCACTGACTTTTTGATTTGATTTTAATTTCTTTATTGATTTCCGTAGGGAAATTATTCTCTGAATGTGAACACCTGAAGCAGTGTGCTGCCCCCATTGAGGTGCACAAGAAGAAGTTGGGGAAGGGGGGGTTAGGCATGACGCACTTGTGTGGATGAAAAACTAGGTGTAAATGTATTCTTTTCAAATAATGATTTAAATGTTTCCAGTTAATGAAAAGTATATTTTTTTATCTGACTCACAACGCGAGAGAGAAACCAACAGACACAAAGCAAAAACCTTTAAAGAACTTTCCTGGAATCAAACAAGAACCTTCTGAACATTCAGAGAATCAACAACCCAAATATTATTCACTTGCAAATCATTAAAATCCTACCCTATGGCTGTTGAAAGTCTTAACCGGCTTCCCTGTGAACCTAAACTAGGATTAAGCGGGTAGAGAAAATTTATATAAAAGTGATTGAAGCGTGTGATCTGTCTGTAATCTCATGTGATGGGCCTCGATCAGATATTGTGTTATTGGATTATAATCAAGTTAATTATAGTGAACATTAATGTTTTAAGATTACAATTACAAGAACGTGTGTGTGTCACACTTGTTCTGAATCACTGTCTTGTCACTTCTAATCATTCCTGTCATCTATCACTGCAATCGAATGTAAAATCAGTTTGTTTTGAACCGAGCCCTGATTCGTTCCCATGTTTTCCAACATCAGCATCTCATTTTCTACTTCAGTCCAACAATTACAGAGTATCCAGACAGTAGTAGTATGAGAGGTGTGTGTGATCATGATTAATGCTTGTGGCTTTTTCGATGCAGAGCGTGGTGTAAATGTTGAATGCTTGGCTGAAGTCAATCATATGTATGAGTCTTTATAGTCCAGATGTGTGAGTGCATGATGGAGGGAGATGGTTATGGCGTTATCAGTCTAGCAGCTTTAGATCTAGTAAGGATGGCTGAAGAGTCTTGATGTGGCCCATGATAAGCCTTTTGAAGCACTATATGATGATGGGTGTATGTGCAAGTGGATGGCTGTCATTAAGGCAGGACACTGAATATGTCTTTGGCACTTTAACAGCACATCAGGATGACGGCTCTCCACAGGGAGAGGTCAGTAAAGACATCTTCTATCTGGTCTGCACTTCCTCTGAACACCCTCTGAGGAATGTTGTCTGGACCAACAGCTTTCCATGAGTTAATTCTGATCTGTTGTCAGCTGAGGTGAGACAGGGCATCAATGGGGGTGATCTTCCGAAGAGCAGAGATGGCTCCAGCTAGATAGTTTCTGAACCGGTGTAGAATGTTCGATGAGTGATCTGTCACCTGGAGTCAACATAACAGATATTGGGTTTGAGTATCCTAGGTGGGGACAGGGCTCTGCCTTGTAAGCGCTGGGACTGTTTATGTACAGTATAGATGGTCCATGTGATCTTTTTTGCATGATTAAATTCTCCAGTGACTATAAACAATATGTCAAGTGGTGTGTTTTTCAGATCTATAACAGCTGCATACAGTTCACAGTGGGCTTCCTTAGCATTAGCATCAGGTGGAATGTAATGAACACATTTGGGAATTCCTGTGGTAAATAAAATGCTCTGCATCTAACTGTCACAAATTCCACAAGTGTTGACCAGTAACTAGAGATTAGCACAGAGTTCTTCCACCATTTAACGTTAATGTAAAAACACAAGCCACTGTCATGAGTTTGACTGCACAGAACTGTCAGCACAAAACAAGGCTAGACTTCCTTGCTGATTGGTGGCCTCTGGAATTCTGTTATTGAACCATGTCTATGTGAAGACACAACTGTCTCTAAACTTTCACTGTGTAGCTCACTGAAGCCAGATAAAGTCTTCTTTATTATCTAGTGAGCAGAGGTTGGTAAAGGAGGGTTGCATTGGTTTTTAGCCTAGCATGAACTCCTGCCTTCTTGCCACGCTTCTTGCGGTGTCCCCTCCATCTGATGTGTCCCCTCCTCTGACGCCACTGGCATCAGGCAAAGCCGAGGCCTTTTTGCAAAACATTAGAGAACTTATTGGAATTATTAGACATTTGTAGAAAAGATATAGATAATATATAATAAACAAGAAAATATGAGCATGTTTATTGACCCCAGATAAAGGGAGAGGCCAGAAATTGAGAATATATGATTTTATATGTATAATATATTCTTATACCTTAAATATTCTATAAAGCCTGTAATTTATACATCAGTCCCCAGATAGAGCACAATAATTCTGTATAGTTTACCTGTTTGCATCTCATTTCTTTTCTCATTCTAAAATAAAATCTGATGCCAAGATGAGTGTACACAATCATCCATCATGTGGATATGACAGTGTGTGTGTATGTGTGTGAGAGAGAGAGACCCTCCATTCTGAATTTCACTCCTCCGCAGTTGGACCACTATCTTCTGATGCCTTCTGAAGGAGATTTCATCATTATACACCTTGTGACTTTACAGTTTTATTCATTGTCATATTAGGCTGATTCTTTGCTAATCAGAACTCAGGGGGTGTCGGGTGTATGTTTGGGAAAGCGGCCACATTGAATGCGTGGGCTGCTTTCGGGTTGTGGAGTCTGGGTTTCCTGCTTTCCTGCCAAAACCTTAATGAAAGCCAACATCGTGTTTTTTTTTTTTTAAAGGATTGACACTGTTCCTCCTACTAATTACCCAGAGATGCGAGAGATCACAGATCTACCGGTTTTCATTTTCACAGTCTTATTTATTTATTTATTTTAAATTTGAGCATCTCACAGCGTAAAACGTTTCCAGACTTTAAAACAGTGTGTGAGCATTGTAGTCTGTGAGAGTTTGGGAGAATCATAGTCATGAAGTGTCAGAAAAAAGGAGAATGAGAAATCCCTCTGTTCCTCCCTTCACTGTCAGAACAACACGCACTGCTGTTGCTGCAATTTCACACTCTGCTGTGCCTTGCCGGCTGGCATTTGATGCTTTTATAGAGGTCAGTGTGTGTTTCTGTGTGTGATGGAAGAACCTGAGACACAAAGTACAAGAAAAATATGCTGCAAGATATAACTCGAGGACTCATTTCCACGTGGAAACAGACAGCGACACCATGGATGCACTCTTCCACTTGAAATGTGCCGCAGGAATGCCGTCCAGACGTGACAGCGAATGAATGCAAAAGTTCCAGAGGTGCCACAATTACAATATTTCAGAAACCTAACTAAGTCCACACAAACACACACCCCTTTACACTTTCAAAGACATTGCAGCTTAAAGCACGTAATCCTCAATCTACTGTTAGAGATACACCACTTTTTATGCAGTATTCAAGTTAACATAGATTTGTATTTTATTGGGTTCAGGAATGACGGTGGTCCGAGCTTCCTGCAGTGCTGCACATGCAATAGATAATCTTTCATCTAGTGGGAAATTAATCACAGCCAGGTGTAGGGTGTGGTGGATCACAACACTATATATCCCATAATGCACCTGGTGTGAAGTCTTGGGTCATAGGTTTTTAAAATGGCAAACCCTGGATGGGTTAAATGCAGAGATTTCCCAAAGAAAGAATTTCCCAAAGGGGATCAATAAACATAATCAAAATCAAAATGATAGGGTGGCACAGTGGCGCAGTGGATAGTGCTGTGGCCTCACAGGAATAAGATCCAGGGCGACTATGGAAATTTCTATGTGGAGTTTGCATATTCTCCCAGTGTTCATGCGGGTTTACTCCGGTTTCCTTCCACATTCCACATGCATGATAGGTTAATTGGTGTATCTAAATTGCCCATAAGGGTGTGAATTTGTGAGTTGCCAGGTGGGCACTGGCTATCCTGTGACTCTAGAACTAGGATTAAGTGTGTATAGAAAATGAAATATTGAAAATCAAAAAGATCATGTAAATATATCACTGCTGCATTTAAGGTGGAAACGAAATGTCAAATATGCTGGGGTCAGGGTGATTGTGTGAATATTCTGGCAGGATTTCTAAGGTGGAACTGAAACTTCAGATAACTCGACTTATCACTTGGAGATAACAACGTCATTTAGTAAAGAATAGTAATGAACTTTTAGAATTTACCAGTGTGTTTGTGAAAGTTTAAATGATTACCAGAGAGTATGAAAACATCTCAATATGTTCACTTTTCTGCTTCAGAGTTTGGTTTATATTTTCCTGAGGCACTGTGACACTGTGACTCCCATTTATTATCTCTGACACTCTATGAGTTTAGATTCAGTTTTGTAGGCTTAAATAAGATATGGCGCTAGGGATGCTGGGTAATAGTTGTCTTTAAGAATTAGATAACTAATCAACAAACAAAGTGTTAACAAAGTTCTGCTGATTACTGCGTGTTCAATTAAATAAAGAAATAACTCCAGGCTATTCATAATCAAAGCAGAGAATCAATAGGGAAAAAATTACTCCAGGACCGAAAAAATCGTTTGTTCCTGATGAGAGAACAAAATTTTCAGCAAGGTTTAATTGGAACAGAAATGTGCTCTGGGACACGACGAGAAATAAACATGCAAGTGTGATTTGAGTGAAATCGACTGTGACTACAAACCAGCAATGACCTTTTCAGTCTATTCTGAATGAACACTGGATTAGGAACACCAGTGATACTCCTATATAGGGTAAAAGACGGGGGTCCAAAAGTTTGCCGGTTCTATCCCTATTCTAGGCAAACCATGAGTGACATACCGTTGAGCAAGGCACACAACCACCAAATGCTTTACATGCTCCTTAATAGGGGCAACACACTACTTAGGGTGCTCTAAGTGCACCCCAGATGGGTTAGATGCAGAAAGTATTAATTATTATTATTACTGTACAGCAGAAGGCAACATTTAGCAGCTCTGGGTAAATGGAGACGTGTAGTTGATCTGAGAGATAAGTGTCAAACAAGTGAGGTGAACTCAAATCAGATCATGTGTTTGGTTGATGACTTCACTGGCATAAAATAGTATAGGTTTAATAACAGATTGGTATAGTTTAAGCCAGATTGGAATTGGGATTTGGTTATGTATTTTTTTAATAGAGTAAAAGAACCTGTGTTCTTTGTCTGTCAGCTCTTTCACCGCTGTATTGAAATTTCCAGTGGAACTTATTTTCAATCTCAGATAATTATATTCTTTACACTCTTTAATTTGTTTTCTTTCTTAACAGAATTGTGGACTGTTTCCTTGACATCTGGACCTGTTTTGGAAAGTGATGGTCTTGGTTTTTTTAGGTTGACTTTCAGGGCCTAGTTTTGACAGAACTGTTGTAGCAGGTCCAGGTTCTGCTGGAGCTCATCAGCACTGGGCGAGAGCAGCACCAGGTCATCTGCATACAGCAGGAATTGAATCTGGCAGTGGTGGAAAGAGAGGCCAGGGGCTGTACCCTATTCTAGTGGAGGAGGCCAATTCATCAATATATCAATATATACAACTTTGTTCTGTTTTTCAGTGTTCCCAGAATCAATGAGTGTTTATGAATTCCTCGATTAATGTCAGTTGGGTTTGAGTGTGTTTGAGGTTTTAGATTCTGAGTGTACGTTTATAGAGTTTTAGCATCTCATAGTAATGAAGGCGTAAATCTGTGTTGTTTGGATCTTTGTGTTTCTAATTTGACAATTTTCTTAACTCTTTCCTAATATTTTGACATTCAATATTGAACCATTTCTTGTCTGTGGTATTTTTGGGTTTGTTTTTGGATTGATTTAATTTGCTTTATAAAGATTTGATTCATGGTCTGAACTGCAAGATTGATGCCTTTGTTACTGTGGGGGTATGTGGTGTCCAGATGTACAGGTATGTAACATTGTTTAGGTTTCTTGGCTGCTAATTCCTTTTGAAACTCTTCAGTGATTTTTTCGTGCCATCTGTATAATTTGGGGATGTTTTATAACTTACTGGGCTGTGTGTGTAGTGGTGTTAGTTTCTACGGAACCCCTAAAGGGACTTTAAAAAAACTAATGATTTTGCGTTCCCTCGTAAAATATTTTGTGTCTTCTCTCAAGTAATTTGTGTTCCCTAAAAAAAACTTTTGCAGTCCCTCACAAATATTTTGTGTTCTCTCACAAATATTTTGCGTTCCATTGCAAAAACTTTGAATTCCCTCTAAAAATATTTTTGCGTTCCCTCACAAATGCACAAATGTTTGTAACACCTGTATGCCTTGGCTCTAGTCATCATGACACCACAATGTAAACGTATATTAATCCATTCCAAACAAGCAGACTATTTTATTTATATTTTTTTATTCTTTCTGCATTCCAAAGACATGCAGAATAGGTTAATTGGTGTCTCTAAATTGACCTGTTAGTGTGTGAATATGCGTGTGATCTGAAATGCTGATCAGCGCAAACTAGAGATGTTCTTACGCTTTTGCACAGGTTCATTTTTAATGTGCACAGCAATGACTTTATATTTCGGTCTGAGCTCGAAGTAAAATTCAGCGAGCTGCTCCATAGTTCATAGCAAGCACCAAAGTACACAGGCAAGCACTACCATAGTTTGCAAGGGAACGCAAAGTATTTGTGAAAGAAAGCAAAATATTTTGCGAGGAAACACAAATGTTTTGTGAGGAAACGTAAATGTTGCGCCTTGGGGCTTAGTTCTATGAAGTAAAGTTCTCCAGCCAGTAAAGTGCTTATTCAAGTGCATTATTGGACGAGTCTTAATTGCTGTTTAACAAAATTATTACCAAAATTAATGAGGACAGAACACTAAAAAAATGTCTTTTTTCCATTGATTTTTATGTTTTATCAATAGAATATGATGCATGTCTGTTTGTGGCTTATTTCCTTAAACAAAAAAGGATCTATTCTTCGGATTACAAGGATGAACTTTACAATGAGTATAGCCTCAGGCAAGCAATATAGAGACGATACTCCAGAGAAGCAGGAAGAAGCTTCTCAACTTGCACCTTCTGAGAAATCTGATGACGGATCTTTGGACTATAAATCGCAGGTTTCCAGAGCTACTTCTAAATCGATCAGGAAAATCATCTTCTTAATGCTCAACCACCACATTACAAGCACGGGCCAAGGCGCAAAAAGCCCGAATTGAGCTTGATTATTTGCACATGGAATTAAAAGCCAAGCAGGCGAAACAAAAAGCAGAACAAAGAAAGACTTTTGGCAGAAGCACAGTAAATACTTCTTTAAAAACAGAAACAATTTGATTTGGCTCAAGCAGAAGCAATTTTATATGAACAGCCAGCGGCACAGATGCAAGAACTCGTTATAAAACCAGCCATAAGAGCAGAATCAATCGATTTGTGAGCAAAGTGAGTACGCCGCTCATAAACACCACTTTTATATTAAACAAGAAGCCTGAAGTGGTGCAATCTATCGTAATATAACCAGCATGCCAAAATGGGAATGAATATCAACCTCCGAAACGAAAACCTATTGTTACACAAACAGCACCACCTTTGATTACATGCTGCAATCACAAAAAAAATCTTCCATAAATTTTATGACAAACTGGAGCATTACCGAATGTGTAAAGTTTCATTCTTAAATGGAATTAAAAACATAAATCCTTTTTCTCTGCAGATAATGGATTTATTGGAAGACTCTTATATCTGGACTCTCTGATGTGCGTCCATCCAACAGTGGATAAACCTCCCTATATTGTAAGAGAGTTTTGGATTATAGAGGGAGCGGATTACAAAGGCGAAAATAATGTACAATACAATAATAAGAGTTGACCCCGTTTTTATGGAAAGCGATCAAAGTGTTTCGACACTTTAGCACACAGGGAAACAAAAATTCAAATTTACAGTGACAACTCAAAAAACTAAAACAAAAACCAAAAGGACTTCAATTTAAAGGATGTAGAAGGGCCCAATCATCCTATCCATAAAAAAAACTCATCCACTTAAAAAGTGCATTTCAATCCGGAATAACCCCTTGCAAGAAAAGAAAGCTTATTTTAAAGAACATCACATCTGTTTCAGATAATGGATAATTTAAAGACACCTCAAAAGATTGCAAAGCAGTGATTAAATGGAGACAACAAGAATCATGTTTCATCGATGCATCCTGATTCCAAACCTGTCTCAATGAATACTGATCCAGAGAATAAGAGTGATCAGTATAAATCCAAAGATTCATTGGTTGTCATGCCACAGTGTACAAAGGTATGTGGACAGTCCCAAAGACAGTGTTTGTGTGTCAAAATTTATTTAGTCAAAATTAATTCCACAGACATTAGCGCAGTCAGAGTTTCTTAATCTTTTTGGTCAGGTACGCTTTAATTACTTTTTCTGAAAAAACTCAAGCTTTTGGAAGGAAACTAATTGATTTTCATATAGAATCAAAATACGGAAAAACCTGCCAACGGTAATCAAATGCGATTTCGTTTCGAATGCCAAGTTGAAAATTCCAAGCCCAGAGATTGCGAAGCATTATCCTCATTTAAATTCTGTTGAAAACAAAATGTATCCGGTTGATAACAACGCTCATATCCTCTTATTATTAGAGGAGAAGCATAAAGCAAAAAAACAGATAAGAGGCCCGAAGAATAACCTTTTGCTCTGAAATAAGAGCCGGATGGGTCATAATAGAAGATGTGTGCTTAGATCCGGTACCCAAACCCTCTCAGGTAAATGTCCACAAAACACACGTGTTAAACAATGGTTGAACATCATATTTCGATCCAAACACTGATGTAATCTGTGTTAAAAGCAAAAAGAAGAGAGAGTCATAAATTTCGATACAAATCACTTGGAAAAAAAACTTGTTTGTTGAAACAAAATGAGACAACAAACAAGATTTATCTATTTATGATAAATAATTATGGACAATAATGGACAATAAAGTCTCTTAAAACCAGGAGAAAAGCACCACTTCTGTTTTTTGCCACGCAAATCTACCAAACAATAGAGAGCAAGCTCTTAAGTGACTCTTTTTAATGAAAAACACATTGGAGAAAAATAAAAGAGCATTTTATTAAATTGATGCAAAAAAGGTTGGAAAATGTTCAAGCAGAACTCGCTCTGATTTTAACAATGAAAAATGCGTGGCTATATACTGTATGAGACGAGCTGCGAAGAAAGGCGAAAAAGAACACGATTCTGACGCAAGACGTTTTGTTGAAAGACACTTTTATGTTGAAGACAGTCTTATATCATTTAAATGCCAGAGGAAGCAACTGATTTGTTTAACCAAACACAGAACATGTTGGCTATATCAAATCTGCATTTTATAAAATTGCCTTAAATAGCAGTCAAGTCATGGAGGCATTTCCCATTGAGGATCGTGCAAAATATTTGAAAAATTTAAAAATTGATGCTGAACCCTTCCCAGTTCAAAGTAACTTAGGACTTAATTGGGATTTGCAATCTGACAGTTTTATCTATCAGGTTTCAAACAAAAACAAACCATTTACCCGTAGGGGAGTATTATTAACTGTTAATAGCCTCTGCGACCCTCTAGGTTTTGCTGCCCTGATCATAATGCAAGGCAAAGTCTTACTAGAATTTTCAATTGAGGAAAAAGGCTGGGATTCACCACTATCCCCAGAAAAACATGAATTGTGTAACTCATGGAAAAATTATTTGCAAGCACTTGAGAATATCGGTAAACCTAGATGTTACAACCCAGGTACCTTAAAAGAATGTCAGGTAAAATAAGTATGCATTTTCTCAGATGTGTCGAATGTAGTTATCAGAGTAGTTGTGTATATGCAAACAGTGAATAGTGAAGGTTAATGTCACATTGGATTTGTAATCGGAAAATCCAAACTAGCACCTCGAAAACCACACACTATACTACGTTTAGAATTCTGCACAGCAACACTTGCTGTCAAAATATTCAAGCTAGTTAGAGACAAACTAGACATGCAACTGGACAATGTGAGATTTTTCACTGACAGCAAAATCAGACTAGGTTATATACATACATACAGAAGATTCTACACATACATAGCAAATCGGGTTAGCAGGATTAGAGCCGTAACAACTCCAAATCAATGGCATTATGTGCCGACCAATGTAAATCCAGCAAACCAAACCTCCAGGTTTCATTTAGCAAACGATTTGCTAAACAGTATCTGGCTTTCTGGTACACCCTTTTTGCACTCTGGTATACTGTACAGGCTGAGCCAATACCAAGTTCATTTACTTTGCTAAAACCAGACAATGATGTTGTTGAAACACTAAAAACGACTACATTAGAACACCAATTGGGTTCAAAACTATTCGAGAATTTTTCCTCATCCATCTTGTTCAAACCTTCAAACAGCAAGTCAAAGAGAAGAAAGTATTGAAAAGTTTCAGTGAAACACCAAATATTGAAGAACTAACCCAAGCTAAAACAGTCATCCGAGCAGTTCAACCAGATGCCTTTTATACGACACTGAGTAATTTGGGGAAAGGCCATCTCAGCCCCATAATAGACAATAAATATCTCTTACGAGTGGGTGGAAGACTTTCAGCTACAGAACTTACAGAAATGAAAAACATCCTTTGATTGTTCTGTCTTCAAGTCACATTGCAACATTGATAAGACACTATCACGACCAAGTAGCACACCAAGCTAAAGGAGCAGAGTAAATCCTGAACCGCCGTTCACTACTTTAGGTCTAGATGTTGATTTCAACATGTCGTACAAAGGGATGGTTGTGTTTAAAACAAAAGGTGGGCAGTGCTGTAAACGTATGTGTCAACCAGAGCTGTACATATTGAACAGATTAAAACATTGTCCACAGACAGCTTCATTAACACACTCAGAAGATTTTTCTTGATCTGTGGCCCGACAATGGTTCTGCACAACTTTTGTAGGTGCATGTAAGGTACTAGGTCTGATCTTAAAGAGCCCAGCAGTTAAGAAATATCAGCAAGAGAAAGGATGCATCTGGTCATTAAACCCTTCCCATGCCACATGGGAGGTTCTTGAGAATGCCTTATATGCGTAGCAAGACGCATTCTAGATGCTATGTTGGCAAAAACTAAACAAACATGACTCACACATGAAATTCTGAGTACATTTATGGCAGAAATCATGGCGATTATAAACGCAAGACCACTCGTACCTATATCAACAGATCCTGACTCTCAAACAATATTAACTACAGCTATGCTACTAACTCAGAGGGCAAGTGCAGTTTCAGCACCATCTGGAGATTTCTCAACAGGACAGCTGTTTGGGAAACAATGGAAACATTCAGCTCCTTGCTAACACTTTCTGGAAAAGATGAAGAGGAGAATACTTATCTACTCTATAAAAGATTACAAAATGGACTGAAACAAAACCAAACATCAAGGAAGGTAACATAGTCCTATTAAAAGACTCACAGGTCAGCAGGAATGAATGGCCGATAGGACTGGTTGTAAAAACCTTTCCAAGCAGTGACGAGAAAATTCAAAAAGTGAAAGTGAGAATCATTCAGGATGAAATGGTGAAACTGTTTGAGAGACCAATAACAGAGCTTATTGTTTTACTATCAGAGACTGAATGGTAATATAGTTCTGTAGTAAAGTGGTAACACCACAGACGGGGAGTGTTACGTCTTAGGGTTTGGTTCCTGTTTGTGATCACCTGTAAATCACAGTTGTTTCGGGGGATGTTAGTAACAGCATATAAAATGTTTTCTGTGTTCTGTGTTGAAGTCAGAAAGAGATCCGGTGTGGGCGTTCAGGTCTCCGCAGATCAGCACGTTGTTTCCCTGAGCCTAAAAGTTACAGATCTCATCATGCAGCTGGGGAAAGATTTCCTTGAAATATGGGGACTTACTGGGGGGAAAATACAGATCTTTAGAATTTTATTTTTTATTTTAAGCCAAATGTGGGACTGATTGATTTTTTTGTGGTATAATAACATTGATAGATCAGATTTGTTCTAGATGATGATTTTGCCTGAATCTCTCTTTCAAAGTTGGGATGTTTAATAGATGGGACGATGATTTCTTTATAAATTTTAGGACAGTGTTCTGGTGGGTATAGTCCAGGTTTCCTGTAGGATTTTTATTTTTGTGGCTTGTGTATTGTTTATGAATCCATTTGTTTTTAGTATAATCATCATGGACAGAACTTAGACTTGCTTCATTGCCCTGTAAAAGAACTGTCTCATTATGGTAGATATTTATGGTAAGGAAGGTGCTGTTACTGTCCGGGTCCTCTATCAGGACCCGGGTCCTGGGGCAGTCGTAGGCTTGTGGTTAAGGAACCGGCCTTGCGACCGGAAGGTCCCTGGTTCGATTCCAAGTAGCGA
>JAOUQV010288366.1:0-13746 GCA_028565295.1 Aspidoras spilotus
CATGAAACCTCCCACACTAAAATGACAGGTGTTTCAGTTTCATTGTCTAACCCCTGTATATAAATATGCATTTAGTAAGCATATAAAATAAATGTATTGCATTTATTAAATCACAGGTGTAATGTCCTTTTACGTCATATGCCATGCCATGTCATACACCGATATCAGTTTGAGGTGGTTGGCAACCTGGATGATTCAGGTTTCTCCAATGCCCTTGCTTGAAGCAGTCTGGTCTTTAAACTTCCTTCAATGCTGTCATGTGGGTGCCTCCTTTTTTGTTCTGGCCATCTTGTAGACTCTCTCAATGATCATAATATTCACTTATGAGATCCACAACAATTTCCGAAGACACTTGTTCTCAAAAGACTGAATATGTCGTTCCTCTTCTTTCTTCAGTGTCTATAAATGTCTTTTCTCAGACCAAGTTTTTTATAAGTCTTAGCTTGGTGATAGTGCTAATAGATTAATTTTTAAATATCTTTTTCAATTTGACCATCACCACTCTGCCCACTGCTATTCTTTCCTTCACTGTTACAATTTGTAGCATTTGTTACTCTACATACCAAATATTTCAATGAGTCCACTTGCTCCAAACTTCTGTCTTCCACCGTAATTTCCACTATTTTTTCAGTGTTCACCATTACTTTCATTTAAGCATTGACTAGCATGTTATATTCTTTAGCAGCTACAAGACACTAGCTTCTGTAGTTTCTCCTGTGATGTGGCCAATAAGACCATGTCGTCAGCATAGCACTAAATGTTAATGGTCCTTCCACCAATCCTGAATCGTACTATAAATCCTTGTAGTGCTTTCCTCATAACAACAGAGATGGTACGATGTTACATCCTTGTCTGACTCCTTTTCTGACACTAAACCATGCTGATGTTTAATTGGATGTTCTGACTGATGCACTCTGTTGACTGTAGAGAATTCTGAGTAGTTGGACTAGGTGTAAGGGGAAACCCTTCTGAAGCATGGTTGTCCACCATGCTGTACCTTGTCAAATGCCTTGCAAAATCATGATCCGGAGGTTTGTGATATGATTCCTCATTCCTCTTCTTGGAATAAATCCTGCTCTTGTTGTTGGGAAATCTCTCTTTTAAATGTAGTCTCCATACACTACACGATCACCGCAACAGGATCTTGATAGTATGTAAGACAAGTGCAGTGATCCTGTAATTGCTGCATTGGTTCAAGTCACCTTTCTTAGGCAGTGGAATGAAGACGGACCATTTCCATTCTCCTGGTCAGATTCCAGTTTCCCAAGCTTACATTCAGACATTATGGAGCTTGTTCAACATCTTTCTTCAGAACCTGAGCAGTTCAACTGTGATGTCATTTGTATGAACAATCTATATGTTCACCTTTTCTCTAGAAATTCCACCTTTGACCACCTCGTTCTGCTTGACAAGTTTCTTACCATTTTTGTTATTGAGTACGAGGCTGAAATGTTTTTATCTGCATCTTCACTATCTGACCTTCACTAATACAGTCATGCAGCTACTTTTCTGTCCATTGTCTTCCAGCTCAATGTACAATGAATCCAATTCAGCTTGCATATTTCTTCTGAGCATATAGTGTACTTCACTTAAATGTTTTCTGTAATCACTTGAGGACTTTGTTTTTGCCTCTTACTTCTTTATTCACTCAAACATTTCAATGGAAATCTTCTGTATTGCCTCCTTATCAGCTTTCATTATCTGATGTGTGTGTAGTGTGTGTGGCTCCTCAAGTCTCTCTAACACTTCAAATCTATTGGAAACTCTATTGCTGTGTGAACTGGTCAGTTCTGAGTTCTTTTAGATTTAGTTAAATTGGCTTCTTCACTATTTTCCTTTTGAAAATGATCTCCATTGTCAATATCACAAGAATGTGATCAGAGTCACTAAGGCATTATTGATTTGCTGTTTCCACTGCTTGTTGATATGGATGTAGTCAAGCTGAGCTATGGTCTCCTGATTTAATGTGTATCTGTGCTGGTTGTGGAGGTGGAAATATGTGTTGCTTATAACAAATCAATGTTCAGCACAGAAGTCAACAATGGTCTGACCCCTATCTTTCCTCACATTTTTCCTGACTCTCTCCTGCATATCACTGTATGAAAGCCTTATCTCTTGGCTTTGTGGGAAATGTAGCTGATATGACTCTGCTGCTCACTGGGATTTCAGATAATTCCCTGACAGCAATTCACCGACAGCACTGTGTGTCCTTCCCATTTTGTGAAGTTGATGTTTAGTCTCTCAAATTCACTAACAAGCATTGATAAATCCCTAAGTTACATTAAGACCCCTAACATTATCCAATCTTGACAATACATGTGCTGTTAAACTTGTCATTTTTTTCATCTTCTTTACATTTTGTAGCTCTCACTATTGAAATTATTCATTAGTTTTCTTGGGAGTGCAACTAAAGGCAAATCATTATCATATTCAAAATACATAACTATGAATACCCAAAATCATGATAACATTATAAATCCCTATTTGGTTTACTATATGTTTATTACCTATCCAATGGTGGGGCTGGCTTGGTGACGCAGTGGGTAGCGCTGGCACCCCAGCAAGAAGATCCTGGTTTCTATTGCTGGGTGAGATGGCCAAATTTATTTCTGTATGTAACTTTGTTCCTGTCATGAAACAGTCACTGATGCAGAAATGACATTACAAATAAGTAAATAAATAAATAAATGTAACCTTTCCAAAGAACAAGAGTATACAATCTGCAACATCTCGTAAGATTCTTACTCTTCTTCATGTTATAAATTGCATATAAAATATGAGAAATAATCTTATTTATAAAAGTTTACATCAGATATTTAACAATTTTGGATACAATAAATTCAATCAATGTCACCTGAAACAATAAAAAATACAGTATGCACATTAGTTATTAATACTTTTTATTTAGTTGTCAACTTTGGCAAGATCTCGCTCACAACCTCACACTCTGTGTGTTATCCTGAAGATAATACTCAAGATTACTCAATTACTTTATTAAACAACAGCCTAAGACACTTGAACCATGTGCAACAATTTTCATCAGTTTTTTTTTATAAAACTAAAAAATGCAGGCTATGGTTTGAATTGTTTATCCATTCGAACCCAGCTTAGTCTGTATGAGCTATGTGTACCTGGAAGTTTGTGTCTCAGTACAGTGTGTCCTGAGCCAGGAGCTGAGTGGCTAAGACGGAAGCCCGAGCTGTGTAGAGCACTCAGTACACTGTACCAGTATCGCACTACATCTGCCTCGGATCCACTCACTTCAAATCCAGCCCACTGCAGATGTACTGTAAGAATGAGATGGCCAATATGTCTGAGAGTTCCGTTCTGCACCCAACTCTCCAACACCCGCCATTCTGAACTCTCCAGATCTGCCCAGAGAATGTGCACCTTTTAGAGACAAATGGAATGAGACAAGCAAGGGTAAGCAAAAACATATATGAAAAGGCATATACACCAAATGCAAAAAAATATGTGTTATGTGCAACATTGGGCAATATTAGTCACAATATAGTACTATAGTAAATTATTACAATTAGGACACATTTCTTATAAACTTGTATCAAATTCCATTGACATGATATGCAAGTATATTTAATATGCCATGAATATATTCAGTGAAAGTTTTTTTTTAAGTGATCACACAGCCACCACCTCAGATGTAACTGCCAAAATAACCAGAATAATGTTTGTATGATTCTTGAAAGCTGTGGGAAAAGGTGTGTGGATGTTTTATACATACAATGACCAAAAAAGTTACAAGTTTAATAGCAAGTGTAAAATGACTCTTCGTAAGACAGATGTGGAGACAACTGCAAGTTTATTTTAGTGCGAACACAAAAACCAATAAAACACGAACAGAACAGAGAGTTGGGATAAAATAAAACACATGGGATTAACAACAACACAAGATGGCCGAAGGCAACACTCGGAAGATATGACATGTAAGTAAATCAGAAAGGGAATCTACAACACTCTGACTCTCAGTAGCTCTGCAAAACATGCACAATAAACGCAGAACATAAGCGTGAGTTATTCAAAGTAGACGTAAGAACAAAAGCAAACATAGACAAAGGTAAATACTGAGCTTACTGCGCTAATGGCTAATATGAGCTTAAGTACCTAAAGCACAATAAGAGATCCTATAAACATAGTCCATAACTGAGCATAGAAGTCTGTGTTGACCTGCAAGTCTCTCTAGCCTGAAATTATATTTAAATACCTTACTCGGAGAGCTGATTGCTTAGTTCCTGGTCGGTGAGAGCCCAGACTCTCTCACTCATCTTGAAGCAATCATTATCTGCTGGAATATCAGTGAAGTTAACGTTCCATGGATATAGTGGAGCCTGTAACCAAGTACACACTGGAACGGTGTGAGTCCCATAACAGAGTGGCGCAAAGAGTTCTGGGAATAGTCCGTCCAAGGTAAGTATCTGGACCAATCCCAAGGTCTATGTTGGCAGAACATCCTGACGAATTTAATGAGTTCCTGATTAGCTCTATCATTGGCCTCAAGATAATACTCAGATGTGAGACTTATTGAAATCCACAGCTTGTCCATAAAATAATTCCAGACTCTGAAGGTGAATTGAATGCCCCGGTCACTAACCCACGCATTCAGGCAAGCCAAAATACCGAAATACTCCTTGAAACACTAATTCTGCAGTTTCCATGGCTCCATGGCAAACCCTTAAGAAGAACCGTACTGAGTTGAAGAACCAATCTATGGCCACCAGAATAGTGTTGTTACCTTCAGAGGGCAGCAGATCAGTTACAAAATCCAAATGTGGGACCTTGGTCGCTCAAAGATATGCAAGGGAAGCACTTTACCAGCCAGTAGGGTACGGTTTATGCTTGAGCACATACTGAACATGACTGATCTTGGGCCACCAATACTGATAAGCTCCAAGAAACTTGAGTTCCTGGATGACCTGAACTTGGAGTTATGTGAGCCCAAGTGATGAGACGATTTCTTAGAGCAATAGATACATACAGACGCCTAGGAGGACATTAGTTGTTTCCTCTGGAGGGTTGTTGTGCCCAGATCTCTTCATCGAGTTTCCACCTGATGGCATTCATGAAGTTTTCTGGGGGAATAATGGGATGGACCTCTACTTCAGAAGATTCTTCCTTAAACATACAGCAAAAAGCGTCCACATTTCCGTTCTTGCTCCCTGGTCTGTGGGAGATGGTGAAGTCAAAACGGGTAAAAAACAGGGCCCGTCAGGCTTGCCTTGGATTTAAACTTTTGGCTTCTTTTCAGTGTCGCCATTCTTCCAGAGCAAGTTTTACAGCGAATAGGTTTCGGTCCCCAACATCATAGTTGCGCTCTGCAGTAGATAATTTCTTAGAAAAGAAAGCTATTGGATACAGATTATTTGGCTCTTCCTTACGTTGGGACAGGATGGCTCCCACTCCTGTCTCCGAAGCATCTACCTCCATGCAGAATGGAAACTCAGGATTGGGCTGCTTTAGAATAGGGGCCCTTGTAAAAGCACTCTTTAAAGCACTGAATGCTCTAGTAGCTTCCATTGACCATAAAAGACTTTAAGCAAGTTAGTCAGAGGTGCAGCAAGTGAACTGTAGTTTCTAATAAATCATCTGTAGAAATTGGCAAATCGCAGAAAACACAAAAAACCTTTATGGTTTTAAGTTGGGGACATGCAAGAACTGCATCAACCTTGTTCTGGTCTTTGGCAATGCCCTCAGGTCCAATATTATAACACAGCAATTCAATTTCTCTCTGGTTAAATATATATTTTTCTCCCTTGCTGTATAGTTAGTGCTGTAGCGGTCTTTGTAGTACCATTTTCACATTTTGCACATGGCTTACCGGATTGGGTGAATACACCAGGATGTCATCAGTATAGACAATTACTTATCTGCCCAACATGTCCCGTAGGACCTCATTAATGAGGTGCTGGAAGACGCTTGGTACTGCTGCCAACCCATATGGCATCACGCAGTACTTGTAGTGGCTTTAGGTGGTGTTAAAGTCTGTCTTCCATTTGTTGTTCTCTCTCATTCATACAAGGTTGTACACACTCTGGAGATCCAGATTAGTATAAATATGGGCTTCTCAGAGCTGATGGGACAAGTTGCAGGAGATGGGATAATGCACATAGACTTTGTGAACCCAGTAATCAATCATGGTCTGAATCCACCTTCTTTTTTCTCCACAAAGAAGCACCCAACTGAGGCTGGAGACGTGGAAGTGACAGATATAACCAGGTGCCAGAGCTTCCTTAATGTATTCTTCCATGGCTTTCTTTCATGGCAGTGACAGAGCATAAACCTTGTTGCGTGGACGAACACAACCTGGAATCAAACTCCACATGATGAGTCCATTGGCCTTCTTCTCGCTAAACACCTCACGGATATCTGAAAACATTCAGGAATAGAGCTATGGCACGCCTTTGAAGACATTCCAATATGATTCCAATATGCAGTCACCCATTCCAGAGCCTTGCCGCTAAGTGCACCAATCATAAAAGCCACTTTTTGATCCCCAGAGATAGCACCATGCAATGAGAAAAACAGTTTGCATTGGAGGAGAAACCTTTGACATAATTCGGGCTTATCGCTGTAGCACTCTGGGAAGTGAGCCGGGAAATCTATCTTTCTGTGCAGCCAGCGTCAAACCCTGCTGCATAAAAACCCCCATTTCCTGCAGCGTGCGCCACAATTCCTCCAAACGGCTGCGCGCTTAATATTAACGCTTGTCAACCTTGGGTCAACCTATTAAATGACCCCCGTAACACAGATTTTAGCGCACACACAAAAACCAAAAACACGAGCATCACAGAGTGTTGGGATATAAACAAACACAAGGGATAAGGCAACTCTCAGAGGATATGACTGTAAGTAAATCAAAAAGGGAATCCACAACACTGTTGTAGTGTTGTCTGTTGTCTGTTGTCAAAGTAGACGTAAGCACAAAAGCAAACATAGACAGAGGTAAACACTGAGCTAACAGCGCTAATGGCTAATATGAGCTTAAGTACATGAAGCACAATAAGAGATTCTAGAAACATTGTCTATAGTGCTAAACTAAGAATAGAAATCTGTGTTGACCCGCGAGGAACTCTAGTCTGAATTGATCTTTAAATAACTTACTAGTAGAGCTGATAGCAGCTCTCCTAATTAGCTCCAGGTAAACTGGCTAGAGCGCCTGCATGTTTAATCAGTCAAATAAGTCTGTGCGCATAGCAGAGACTTGACAGCAAAATATAGTGCAATACCTAAAGAATAGAGCTCCTGGGTGGATTTATGGAAAACAATACGCATTTAACAATTGAGGGGATTTATCCATTGAGGGGCAGAGAGCAAACCCAAGTACTCTAAGCAGGGGAAACTCCCTAGTGTAGCGTTCAGGGAAAAACTGTGGTTTAAGAGTCTTGGCACTTCAGCCATTAATTTTTTCTTGTCATATTGCGATTCTTCTCTGAGCTTAGGCCAGAAAGGCCCAAAAAACTTAATTAAAATAAAAAAAATTTAAAGATTTAAAAATGTTAGTTCATTAAAAAACTTAAATTAAAATCTATTTAATTTACTATCTATAGTGGACTGAATAAAACATGTATGAGAGGATAATAACATGCATACAAAACATAAAGAATTTAAAAAAAAATATTCTAAGAAACGTGTATGTTCCCAATGGAGAAATCTAAGTCTAATGATCAAAGATTAACAACATCATATATTCTCTAAGGGCATCACATCTCTATTGAGTGACTAAATATTGTTGCCATGGTAGCCATGCGTGACCACAGACATCTCCATGGTGATAAAGTATCAGCCAGGGGATTCTGTGATGCCATCAGAATGAAAATAAGAAAAGAGATATGTGTCAGTACCCTGCTGTGGCCCAGTGAATCCATGATGTCTTCAAGGCTTCGAGGTATAGTCCCCAGAACTCCCCTGTAGGGTCGAATGCGGGATCGTCTCCAATCAAGCCAAACCTGATAGTGCTGGACAGCGCGATATCCAAAGCCACTGCCATGCTTTGACTGAGTACTGGGGTTAAATTGATGTACCTCACATTTCTTACTTAATGTGGATTCCAGTATTACTGCATCTTTCCCATCCAAACTGTAAAGAGGTTGAAAAAATGAACAGTTCTGGCATCACACACAAAGATATCAGACACAACTAAGATTGTTTTTATGTTTGTATTTATATTATTAAATTAGTTAATTATTTATTCAATAATCTAACTTTTCAATCTTTAGTGGATCCAATTATTATCCCAGAAACATTCATTAATTCATTTATTTTCTATGCCTGCTTAATCCTAATTTTAGGGTTTTGGGTAAGCCGGTGCCTACGCGGCAAATCTGGGCGCAAGGGCAGGAACAACTTTGGCAGGTCGCCAATCCATCATAGGGCGCATACACACAATCACACACATTCACACATTCATTAATGGTCAATTTAGAGAGACCAATTAAGCTATTAATTATGTCGTTGAAATGCAGGAAACTGGAGTACCCAGAGAAAACCCACAGGAAAAGGTGGAGAACATTCAAACTCCACACAGAAAATTCCTGAGTTGCCCCTCCCAGGTCTCAAACCCGGGATCTTCTTGCTGTGAGGCCTCAGCACAATCCACTCCCGGAAACATATACTGTATATACATATACTGTACATATACACTCAACGGCCACTTTATTAGGTACACATATTCAATTGCTTGTTAACACAAATATCTGATTTGTTTATCACATGGCCGCAACTCATTGCATGTATAGATTTGCTGAAGTGCAAACTGAGTATTAGAATGTGGAACAAAGTTCATTTAAACATGGCATGGTTGTTTTTGGTGGTTGGCTGGTCTAAATATTTCAAAAACTGCATATCTACTAGGATTATGACACAAAGCCACACTTAGGGTTTACAAAAACTGGTCCAAAATTGATATAATATACAGTCACTGGACGTTGTGTGGCCAAAAATGCCTTGTTGATATAAAAGGTCAGAGGAGTATGGGAAGAATAAATCGAGAATATGGAAAGGCAACACTAACTCAAATAACAACTCGTTACAACCAAGAAAAGCTAAATACCATGTCTGTTTATAATATGCTATGAAGAATTAAGTTTTTCAGGAAAAATGGGTCCAACAGTATACTAGCAAGGTGTACCTAATAAAGTAGCTGGCAATTGTATATACAGTATGTATAGAGATAGAGAGAATTTAACATAGGCTACTGCATGTTTTCTGAGGTTGGGAAGAAACTGGAGAAGCTGGACAAACCCCAATGTGAATGAAGCAACATGCAGTATGCCCAGGAGCTGTGAAAATGAGCTGCTGAAACTATAAACCATCCAAGAAACTGTTCAAATGTATTTAAATCTGTTCTTATATATTTAGTTTAGGCCTCTAATCAGAAGCATGTGGTTTTAAATTAAGATTATACTACAGCAATTCATGTTAGGAGGTAACAAAATGCCATTCTGACAAGATACAGGTACATCTCAATAGATTAGAATATCATCAAAAAGTTAATTTATTTCAGTAAGTCAATAGAAATAGTGAAATGCATACATTATATAGATTCATTACAAACACACTGTTTCTGTTAATGTTGATGATTATGTCTTTGGCCAATGAAAACCCAAAATCATTATCTCAGAAAATGAGATTAGATAAGACCAACTGAAACAAATATTTTTGATACAGATATTTTGGTCTATTGAAAAGCATGTTCAGTAAATGCATTCAATACTTAGTCGGGGCTCCTCTTGGTCGGGGCTCCATTAGAATGGCATGTAGGTGATCAGCCTGTGGCACTGCTGAGGTGTTTCTGGGTGTTGTTTATATCGTAAATGGCTTACACATTTTGACTTGCACTTTTAGATAAAGCGATGAACTGGGTTCACTGATAACGGTTTTCTGAAGTGCTCCTGAGACAATATGGTAATATCCTTTACAGAATGATGTTAGTTTATAATGCAGTGCCGACTGAGGGATCATTGGCATTCTATGTTAGTTTTCACTCTTGCCTCCTACTTGCAGAGATTTAGATTTTCAGAGAATTTTATGATATTATGGACTGTAGGTGATTTGCTCATACAGATGCTCATTTTATACCCATTCATGATACTTACCTGTTTCCAATTGAGCTGTTCACCTGTGTAATGTTTCAAACTGATGTTTTGTAAGTATTCCTCAAATATCCCAGTCTTTTTAGCCCCTGTTCCAACTCTTTTGGAACATGTTGCAGGCATCAAATTGAAAATGAATGACTGAGAAAAAAAATTAAGTTTATCCATTTGAACATTAAATGTCTTGTCTTTGTAGTGTTTTTAAATTGTATATGGGTTTAAAAGAATTTGTAAATCATAGTATTCTGTTTTTAGTAATGTTTTACACAACATCATTGGAACGTCACTGGAATTGGGGTTGCTTTGTCGATTAAAGCGAACCTTGATTCATTCCTGTGGCCCCACATTTTGTAATATAAATATTTAAAAATCCCGAGTACATGAACTGAGGTACCTGAAATAATAAGCTATGCAAGGATGGCCAACCGTTCTGTAATTCAAGCACAGATTATCCGAACCTTCCTGAACATGTTCAGACCCAGAACCCTGCTCTCTGGAACAATTCACCTGAAAAGCCACAAGATCACAAGAAGAGACTGTTGTGTTTATGTTGGGAATTCAAGTATCCCAGAAGATAAGAGCAATTAGACATTCTAACCTTGTAAAGGTATTTCGCTGGTGATCTTAAAATACAGTGTGGTTTCATAAAAATACAAGTTTTGTTTGAAAATCAATGTTAGCTAATATATGTTTGTTGTGGAGTGAGAAGCAGGTTCATGGGTTATATAAAAATACAAGTTAAAAGCATGTGTTGAAAGAATACATACCTCTAGTGTGGTAATGAATCTGATAAGACGCTGCACTTCAGCAACAAAAGATGGTTCTACTGAAGCCCAGGGCTTAAGCACAAGTTTTCTGTCTGTGGCCTGCACAAACAAATCCACAGACTGTTTAAGTCTTTGTTAAATTTCACAGAATTTTCCCCCTTTCTTTTGTTACTACTTGACTTCTCTTCTCTCTCTCTCTTTGTGTGTGTGTGTGTGTATTTTTATATTTACAATATGAGTGGGTGGGTTGTAATCCCCCTCTGGCAGCGTAAGAAGTTAGGTCAGGTTTTGGGGTCATGAACTTTTTGTTTTATCATACCTGAATCATATTTGTGCTCTCGACTCTCAGTATATAAGTAAGTATCTTTTTTACAGGTAATTCTTACAAATACAATGTAACAACCCCCTTATCACAATCTCCTGAAACAAAGAACACTCCTCGGTCCAGATTAGTAGCCATAGAGACAAAATAGAGGAAAAGATTAGTCACTGTGTGAAAATAAACATGTCTGTGATTCATTTAGGGGATTCCCTTTACTTTTGGCCAGTTTGCTACTACAACAGTGGGCAAGAATATAAAGTAAAATCAGCACATGTAATTATTATGATGATATTATATTTGTTTCTCACCAAACATTACTGTATATTCAGATTGTATATTTTTCTATGACGTAACTAGAAGTAAAGCCTAACGTATAAACTACTCCTTGCCATTCTCAGCGGCTAAATTTGAGCAGTGTTTACCTGGGATGTGCTCAGCTCGTTCTCGTCGGTGTAGGCTTGCTCTAGTGCCGAGGTCTCTTCCCGTGGCCAAAATACCTGAGCGATGTCCGAGTTTCCGACTCCACTGGAGTCTAATGATCCGGATTCATGATCACTGATGCTGATGACGATGAATTCAGGTGCAGACGAATCGCGCGGCACTATCAAACTGACCAGAATCTGGAGGAACAGCAGCATGGAGAGAAGAAGCGCGAGCACGGTTGGCAGAGCGCTGTTGCATGCGGCCATTCCTCTCTCGGAGTAAATCAGTGCTGCACGACGAAGAGTCTGAGCCTGGGAGGTAAAGTCCACAGCTCCGGGGCATTACGGACAGATAGATGAGCATGCGGCTGTAATGAGTAACAAACGCATTCTTCCCCCCCAACTCTACAGAACAAGCTCTGAAGGCGTGTCATCTCATGCCATTAACCAACTAAATATGAGACAAGTGAATTACCACTATGCAGAAAACTATTTAACCAGCACAACTACGTACTTTACAGTTAGACCAGAAAGGCCATGTAGCGTACAATAAACTACCTACAGTTCAACCATTATCCACGAACACTTCTATTAAACATAATAGTCCATAAATATAAGAGTATACTATATCAGAAAATGATCAGTAGATGGCAATTTTGTGCACCATATCGAGTTGCGCGTTTAATGTGGACAATGTGAGGACACAGAGACTATAATGATGGCAAACGTGATATTGGTTTAAATCAGAACACAGAAAATGTACATCGTCCTGATCTGTATTTCCGCTTCTCTTTGTTCCTTAGTATCTATTCTGCGCGAGCTCGTGTCCGTTTTCACCGCCCGCACTGCATCAGTTTGGCGCTGTGAATCCTGGTACAGAAAAGCTCGAATGGTGCTGAATGCTAACGAGACTCCAACACACACACACACACACGTGTACACACACACACTCACACAAACAAAGTCTCTCTCTCTTTCTCTCTCTCTCTCACACAAACACACAGACACACACACACACACACAAACAATCTCTTTCTCTCTCTCTCACACACACACACACACACACACAAACAATCTCTCTCTCTCTCTCTCTCTCTCTCTCACACACACACAAATACACTATATTAACAATATTTTAAGTGCTGATCAAATTATTTTTTGAATGGTATTTATTTCTTCCATTTTTAGTTTTAAATGCATTTTATATGAGTTCATTTTTAATTACTCGAATTTTAACTTTTTAATCCCTGCCATAAACTGCTCTTAAACCCAGTTTATATAAATCATATAAACCAGATCATACAAATAATTATCAATAATTATTAATAATCATTTTGAAATAAGTATACTTCAACAAAATTACATAAAATAAACTTACTGTTAAAATACAATTATTCTACATTAAAACGTATTATTATGGCATTACAAATACCACTTATGTTAGATTTATTATTATTATTAATATTATTATTATTAATAATCATGGCAACTATTATTAGAGATTTATCTTAAGGTTCAAATTCAGGGCACACCACTAAAACCTGCCTCCCCATCAGTGTTTCCAAGCAATCTTTTTACTTTTTACTATTATTATTATATGTTGAGGGAAACTCAAAAAACATTCCACAGGTGAACATGTTAATTGGAAACAGGTGAGTGATGAATAGGTATAAAGAGAGCATCCCTGAAAGGCTGGGGTGAGGTTCACCACTTCGTGATCAACCGTGTAAGCAAATAGTCCAACAGTTGAAGAACAATGTTTCCCAACATGCAATTGTAAGGAATTTAGGAATTTTATCATCTACACTCCATAATATCATCAAAAGATTCAGCAAATCTGGAGAAATAAGTGGTCCCTTTCATCCCTTAGGCGGCACTGCATTACAAACGACATGATTCTGTAACGGATATTACAACATAGGTTTAGGAACCATTGTTACCTATTCATCAAACCTATTATCCTTACTACTAGCATTCTTGTCATAGCCCTTTTACAATCTGATTTCCTTAAAAGTTGTGCAATTAAATCAGGATGATATAAATAAAATTATAATATACAGGGGTTGGACAATGAAACTGAAACACCTGGTTTTAGACCACAATAATTTATTAGTATAGTGTAGGGCCTC
>JAOUQV010288901.1:0-13740 GCA_028565295.1 Aspidoras spilotus
TAAATATAAATATAAATATAAATATAAATATAAATATAAATATAAATATAAATATAAATATAAATATAAATATAAATTCCATTTTCATGTTTGCTACCCCAATTCCAACTTGGACAAGGTATTTTGTTCGTTTAGCACTGAACAAGATTAGAGTTCTAGGGAATGTAAGAGGAAATTTACATCAGCCAGAATTTAATATACGATGATGGCGGCTGAATAATAATTATAAGTCTGAATATCTTCATAATTCATGCCTTGTGATCCAGATTCATTCTGATTATCAATAGATCAAACCTGTTCTCATTGTAAACGGTTAAATTATTATAGAATCAATTCACATTGGACTGGTTTTAATACATTATCTTTCATATTTGTTATTTTGTAATGTTAGAGCTTATATACATTTAAAAAAATATCTACCCAAAACCTCAATTTTACCTTATTTTTCAACCAGGTCCTAAAAGGTTATGACTAATAGCAACTGGACAATAACAGTGCGACACTTGGAGTGCACTTGTAAATTGAACATGTGTTCCTGGATTCAGTGTAAAACATGAAAGGCGAAGAGCAATCCAAAGGCTGCTGGGATTTTTCACATCAGCATGTCACGATGAATTCTTTAAGCGTCCTGGCATGGCTTCCACTTTCTCACATTGTATTCAACAACAAGCAATGTCACTTTTACAAAAAGCATTAAAAAGTCAAAGAGTAAGTCTGTCACAAGTGTAAAAGTCTCTTGATAGGAAGTTTGTCTAGTGGATCATGAATCCAAATAAACTTAGTACTGGTCATTTGCCATAAAATCCATATTTTAGCTGTAACTCAGCTAAAAAAAAACCTGGGTTGTTTTAAATTTATATACATTGGAAAGTTCTGTTCAGTTTTGTAAAGGTGCTTTGGGACAGTGTCCCAATTATAAAATTGTATTATCTTTTCATATATGTTAGCTCATTAAAAATTCCTGTTTTGCTTTGAATGACCAGGCTATATATATAATTTCCGTGTGTCCAACGAAATTCCGAGCTGTCACAATGGGCACGACAAGTGAAAGCTAACCCCGGACAAGTCACTTAATCATAAAGCTTTGGACGGCTTTTAATCTTTTGATGGCTGTGAACATTATCTATAATACTAAAGTACAGGAAGTATAGAGAAAAGTGGATTTATCAGGATGGACAGTTTGTCCGATATTCCACAGTAACCTGTGTTTCTTTATGTTGAACACTGGAAAAACTATTATTTAAAATTTTGAAACTAAATTCCAAATGCATTATGTAGATCGAGCTTGCACATCTGAAAGTGATGAGGACATGGATGAATGCTACTTCTTTGCTAATTAATGACTAATCACCAAGTTACCTGCCAGACACAGGAACATTGTTATGTATTCACCATATGACTGACTGTCTGCACGAGTAACTACTCAAAATGTTTATTCCTAATTGTAAAAGAAATCAAGAGTTGTGGGCCAACCGGTGCCCATCCAGTAACTCTGGGCAGAGGCCCTGGAAAAAATTCCATTGTAGGGCACACACAAACAGACACAGTTACACACACATTCACACACTAAAAGCCACTTTAAGGACACAGATTTACGTAACATACTTTGGAATGCTGGAGGAAACCGTAGCACCCGAAAAAAAACTGCTAACACGTGGAGAACTTGCAAACTCAGATATTTTCAGAGTTGTCCCACCCGGGGGGAGAACCGAGGCAACAGCAATACCCACTGTGCCACAGTGCCACCCACATACTAATAATAATCTTTTTTTAGGGAACACTCCGATATTTAAGTAAATTAATAAACAGTATATTGGCATATATTATATTACAGACAATATACTTTATAACCTTTCTATGTCCTCTATCAGAAAGAAAAAGTGCTCTGTAAAATAATTACAGTCTACTTATAATTATTTATATCTGCATGTATCCATATAAATGGCCCTCCTTGTACAATAGGACTTTATTTTATTCATTTTATTTAGAATTAGATTATGTAGTGCTTCAACTGCAAAGGTCGCACTGTACTACAGAAATTACATCTTGCTATTAATATTACTGTGATTTTGCCTGAACTACCATTAAAACTGCTATTTTAGAAAACGATTAAACACAATTGCTTATGCAAACATAAAACATAATAACAGTGGCCATAAGGTATCCATAATCTCTTTCTCTGGCCATACAAACTATTAATTGCTGTATTTGCATTTACCTTTAAGGCCTTTTGCAGATGATCCGATCGAGAGTGGCTTACATATTTAATCTTATGGATACAACTGAGCACTTAAAAGTTAACTTGCTCAAGTTGCCAGCAGAATTATCAGTGGGATTTGAATGGATGACCTACAGGTCAGTAGTCACTAGTCCAACCACTGATTCATTCACATTACTGTTCATTCAGTTCTGCTAAAAACCAACCAATGTATACTCAGTGGCCACTTTATTAGGTTGAATTGCTTGTTAACACAAATAACTAATCAACAGATCATATGGCCACAACTCAATGCATTTAGTTATGTTGAGGTGTAAACCGAGCATCAGAGTTGTGTAGAAATTTTATTTAAGTGACTTGTCATGGTTGTTGCCAGACGATGCTAGTCTTAGCATTTCAGAAACTGCTGATCTACTGGGATTTTCACACACAATCATCTCTAGGGTTATATATGAATGAAAATTTCCTTGTTTGCATGAGAGGTCAGAGGAGAATGGACAGACTTTTTTGACTTGTTTGAGATGATGATACAACAGTAACTCAAATAAACACTCATTTCAAACAAGGAATGTAGAATCCAAACTTTTCCTAGAAAGGTGTACCTAATAAAGTGGACAGTGCGTGTAAATCAGTAGTGATTTTTTAGTCTAATATTTACACATAGTAAATATTCGATAGTATGATGTTTGTGTATGGTCAATGTAATGAAGAGCTCAGTAGTGTAATGGAAGCTGAAGAAGCTGTTCCTGAGTCGACTGGCTCTTGTATGGATACTCTTGAATCTCCTGCCCGCTGGTAGGAGTGTATACAGTGAGTGGCCTATAAAGTGATTGACGATACCTCTATTTCCTCTTTTTCCTCTTTATATTCACATATACATTTTACAATAGTTTACAATATGTCTATATACTCACATTTATATATTTTACAATAGTTCACAATATATCTGTATTATACTCACATTTATATATTGTGAAGGTGAAAGTGATACATTTTGCCACTATGTTTGCTCACAGCGGAATTGGTCCTCTGCATTTAACCTATCCGTGTAGTGAAACACACACATAGACATACACTGGTGAAGTGAGCACACGTGCCCGGAGCAGTGAGCAGCCAGCACAGCCCCCGAGGAGCAACTGGGGGTTAGGTGCCTTGCCCAATGGCACTTCAGCCATGACTTGTTGCTACTTGGAATCGAACCAGGGACCTTTCGGTCGCAAGGCTGGTTCCTTAACCACAAGCCTACGACTATCCCGTATAATATGTATAATAGTTTATGATACCTCTATAATTTGTATATATATATTTACATGTATATTTTACAGTAGTATACAATACAGTATATTTATATTATACTCACATTTATATATGTTACATATATTTTATTTATCAATAGTTTACAGGTCAGCACAGTTGTGCAAAGGATAGCGCACAGCAAGGCGACCTGAGTTCTGTGTGGAGTTTGCTTGTTCTACCCATATATCTATACATCTATCTATCTCTATATATATATATATATATATATATATATATCCATATAAATGGCCCATCCTACATATGACGTGAGTATGTGAAACTTGTTTATCAATAATAAACCAATAAAATTAAGCAAACAATAGTTTACAATACCTCTATAAAATACACTCATGCATATTTTACAACAGTTTACAATATCTCTATATTATACTCACACTTATATATTTCACAATGGTTTACAATATCTTTATATTATACTCACATTTACATATTTTACAATCGTTTAAGGTACCTCTATAAAATACAGACTGCCATACATCTGCCCTGTTTTCACAGAGCCACTCTAACCAGGCACACCTGGGACTAATTATGAGAGCAGCAATCTCTCAGATATTTAAGGAGAGAAGATATTTAAGCAACTTTCTGTTTAGAGTGCTCTGCAGGTCAACACACATAATACATTAATATCATGTTGGACTTTGTTTTACAAAATACGAATTTTTCTAGAATAAGGAGTCAGAGTGTTGAAGAATCCCAGCAGGATGTTTTGTTTACCTTAGTATATTCTAAGCTTTGCAGTCCACCATGTTGTTTGTAGCTTTTGTTTTGTTTATTCCCAACACATTACCAGGTTTTTTGGTGTGCGCAAAAATGAAAGGCTATTGTCTCCACCTCAGTGTGCGCGGGGGTCATTACACACACATGTATATTCTACAATAGTTTACAATATCTCTTTATTAAACTCACATTTATATATTTTACAATAGTTTATGATACCTCTATAATACATGCACATATATATTTTACAGTAGTTTACAAAACATATTTATTATGTTCACATTTATAGGTTATGTTTAATTTATAAACTGCAAGTACTGAAAGAAGGAAAAATAAATTATAATAAAAAAAAGAATCAAAATTGTACTGTGAGAACATGAGTTTCATTGTGGTTTATATTTGTATATATAGTGTAGATATTCTTACTGTATAGAATACAGTATGTTTATTGTCTTGTCATATACTGTATACGTAAATGTTTCTATTTTTACTGAAAATAGTCTTAATAAATGAATAAGGAGATTTGGGACAAACAGGTAGTATGTTAAATAAAAAAGAAAATTCAGGTGTGTGTTGAAGTCAGTAAAAAATACACAATTAGTGTATAAGGAATGGCAACTGATGCTGAAAAAAGAGTCATGATTTTAAATGCGCTTTACAATGTCTCATTGTAAATGCATTTGGTAAAAGCAATGGGGTTGTACATTTTTTATTTAGAGTAGTTCAACTGAGTAAATGATATTTTAAAAAGTTAAAAAGTCCCTTAAATCTGATCGGTATGAATAACAATGTATACAAGCACTTTTCACCTGTGCACATAAAGGCTGTAATTGAAAGAGTGAATTGCCCATTGGGAGTTGTGCAGAAGGAAACATGGTTACAATGGTGCTTCTTTTGTCATTGCTGGAGTATGACAACTGCCTCCATCAACAAACAATGAAAGTGTGAGCAGTGAACCCCTGTGGAGAGGCATTCTCACCACACTACATCATACATACATAAACACACACCACTAGCACACAGCTATGAATGCAGGATACAAAAAAAACCTGCTGAGTAAACAAAGAAGTACAGAAGGCAAATCAGAATGTGTTTACTTATTCCCTGATAATCCTAAAATTATAAAGAACTATGACCAATGAAAAGAAGTCAACACAGCAAATCATTTGCTTCTTATCAGCACCTAAACAATGATAGATTACAGCAGTGTGCTATAATACAGGAGTTCTAAACCCCTTCAGTTGAGCCCGCTTTAATGTTCACACACTCGTGATGCAACATGTTTTTACCACACTACATCTGTTCAGATGTTAGACTCAATATTTGAATGTGTATATTTAATAGTTTGAGCCATAGAACATTCACACAAAGACCCAATATAGTTGACTTTATTCATAGACATACTTGTTATTGTTCTATAGAGGTTTAGATTATGTTTTAAATGAACAGTCCAAAAAATATAACTACTAAATATCACACATCACATGGCACAATGGCGCAGTGGTAGCTTCACAGCAAGAAGGACCTGGGTTTGATCCCGGAGGCATGACCTGGGAAACTTCTGTTGTGAGTTTGCATGTTGCATGTTTCCTGCCACATACCATAGACATGCACATTAGGTTAATTGGTGTCTGTAAAGTGGCTCTTAGTTTGTGAATGTATGTGTATGTGCCCTTACTATGGAGTGGCACCCTGTCTAGAATTTTCCTACCGGCTGGAAACGGAAGAAAATAAAAATGAATGAATCGTGCATTTGATCTCATATTCCTGGACTGACAATAAGTGTATGTAATCTGCATCCATATGATCTACTCTTTAAAAAGTATGATATCGAGCTGGCAGATACATAAATACTAGCCACATAATACTAGCCAATAAACCACATAATGTATAAGGAGTGTTACCACCATGACCGCTACAAAAAAGCCCCATGAGGTCAGACGTGTAAATATACCCAATGAAGGGCCTTTGTTCTAATTAAATTTTCCTTTCTCCATATAGCCGCTCTTACCTTTGCATGCACACACAAACACACACCCAAAGACTTGAAAGAATTTGTCACAGAATTTGGCTGGCCTGCGACCCTGTGTGGATTAAGCAGAAGAAAACAAATAAATGAATGAATATCACACATCATATCATTTTAACAGTCAGATGTGATTTCCATCCCCTTTAATCAATTAAATAAAAAGAGGCAAACAACTTGGTGTTAATCCACATACACTAGGAATCCCAGTTCCAACTTTGAGAACTGCTTAATGATTGAGAACTGCTTTATGATTGATGTCGGTCAGTGTTTTTGGATAAAGATAGATAATGTGAATAGAATAAAGCCATCATTGTCAAGCTGTGAGCCAAAGAGTGTGTGTTTTTCACTTTTAAAGCAATTTTTGTCAAACTGCTAAAATATATAGGCATATTCAACATTGTTGATTGTGATCCATATATACAGTATGGCACATCTTAACAATTTATTGTGGTATTGTCAACACTTTTTATGGTAGTAATGAATATATTAGGCTCCAGTGCAAATAAAATCTGCTAATTAACATAAAACAAACTAAAAGTTGTACCTCTTAAAAGTCTCAGAACTAAGTTTGCAGAATGTCACAGACCACGATATTATTGTGAAATCCGTGATTTCTTCAACCTGAAGCTTATCATATTCTCTACTCATTTCACAGTGGGACAGTTTGTCAGTGCTGCAGACAACAATATTAGCATGGAAAAACATATTCATTCATTCATTCATTCATTTTATACTTAATCCACACATGGACCTGGGCTATCCGGTGCCCACCTGGGTGCAACTCACAGGGTGCCACTACACCATAGGGCACACAAACACAGTCACACACAAATTCACACACAAAGAGCCAATTAATCTACTGTGCATGTTTTGTAATGTGGGAGGAAACCGGAGAACCCTGAGAAATCCGCCGCAAACACAGGGAGAGAATGCAAACTCCACACAGAAATTAATAATCCAGACAACATGCTGGTGTTTATATACAGAAAAAATACAGTTTCAGTCTGCAGTGTTTTGGTGCATTTTGTAAAATGATAATTATTTAACAATTTACTTCCAAAGTAGCCCATGTAAGGTTCCTCCTGAGGGATATATAGTCACACACATTCACTTGCTTATTGCGAAACAATGTTGTAAATTTTCCAGTATTATTTTATCTTATTTTGTATCTTAAGAGTTTTGTAAAAATCTTAATGGAAACAAAGTTATAGTCACATTTATCAGTAAAACATTGAAAACATTTCTTTCTACTTTTATTAAATAAACAAAGCACTGTTAGTAACTTGAATTATATGGTTTATTTTTAGTTTCCAACGGTGTGAGGACAAGGGTATTATTTATAATTCAGCTCTAAAGCAATTTGATGAAAAATAATAATAAAGGTTAGCTTTAGCTTTTAGCTAAATTTAGCTAAATATTTTACATTAATTCCAGTAAATATTATTTACAGACCACCAGAAAAATATTCTGAATTTCTTGTTGAATTTGCATACTTCACCTCAATTCATTTCCAGTTTAGTTTTATTTATAAAGCACCTTTAACAATGGACATTGTGCCAAAGCAGCTTTACAGAAACATTTTATTTTCAGATGAGCAAGCCAAAGTAATGGTGGCAAGGAAAAACTCCCTGAGGAAGTAAGGTAAATGGAACCAGACTCAAAACGAAACACATCCTCATTTGGGTGATACAATACAATAGGGATACTAACAATAATATATAACATTTAAAATAATAATAATAAAAGTGAATGGAGGGAATCCGGCAGGTGCAGGATCACTGACATCTTCCGGTGCCTCAGCTGTATTAGGTGTAGCTCATCTGAAAGAGTGGAGATAAGATAGAGGATAGAAAAGAGAAAAGGGAAAAAAGAGAGAACGGGAAATAAAATAAAGAGTTAGATACAATCCTCTATCAAATGAACAGTCCAAACACAAGTTGTGCAGAGAGCATGAAAAAACTCCCTGTGGCCTAGCGCTATGACAGCATAAAGGGTAAAACGAGAAAATAACACAGACATATGGGAGCGCTGGGACATAAAGCAGCCAGCCACTCCACCGTCAACAAACCTGAGTGATCTTGTGAGAAAGGCTGTGTGAAAGCATCCAAACATCCCAGTTTGCCAAAACACTCTATGACCATCAACCCTCCAGCTCTGAGCCCTGACCTATAGGGGACTGTGAAGGATATGCTTGACTAAATAAATAAGTTTTCAGCCTAGACATAAAGACTGAGATTGTGTCCAAGTCCCGAAGACTAATCCATAGATGTGGGGCTCTATAAGAGAAGGATCTGCCCCTGCTGTAGCCCACACAATACGATGTATCAGCAAGTATTCTACATCTTTCTATTTAAGTCGGTGTGGTGGATAATAAGAAACAAAAATTTACTAAGGTATTGTGGCACGAGATTGTTTACTGCTTTATAGGCGAGCTAAAGTATTTTATAGTCAATACGAAATTTGACAGCTAGACAGTGCAGTGTGTATAAGACAGGTGTGATATGTTAATATTTTCGGGTTCTAGTAATGCGTCTGGCCGCTGCATTCTGAATTAACTGAAGTTTGTTTATGCACCTACTGGAACAACCAGACAACAAGGCATTACAGTAATCCAACCTGGAGTTAACAAAAGAATAATTCAGTGTTAGCATAATTCTGATCTTAGTAATGTTTCTGAGGTTAAATTTATGCTATCCTGGTGGTATTACATAACATAAGAGGGAAAGGCTAGAATTAATAATCACACCTTTTTTACAGCTGTACATGGTGTAATTTAAAGACAATCCAAATATAATAAAATATCTAAAACTTTACTTCTGGCTGCCTGTGGTCCTAATAGCAGTACTTTAGTTTTATCAGAATTAAGTAAAAGAAAATTGTTTTACATCCACTACCTAATGTCCTTCACAGATTCCTCAATTGGAGTAAATTGGTGTCTCTCCTCAGGATTGGCTGACACATATAACTGTGTATCATCAGTATAACAGTGAAAATTAATATCATGCTTGCAAAAAATATTACCCAGAGCTAGAATATATAGAGAAAATATTAACGGGCCTGAAACAGAACCTTGTGGGACACAAAACTTTACACTACTGTGCATAGAATAGTGGCTGTTTACACCTACAAGCTGATCAGTCAAATAAGACCTGAACCAGGACAGGGCTGTTCCTTTAATCGAAAGTGATTGATGGTGTCAAAAGCTGCACTTACGCCGAGCAATATAAACATGGAAAAATAACACTGATTAGAGGCGAGTAGCAAATCATTCACAACTTTAACCATTGATGTCTCTATCCTATGATGGGCTTAAATCCTGACTGACAATTTTCTAAAATATTTAATATTATATTACTGCTACCATACAACTCTTTCTAGATTCTTTTAAAGGAAGGGGAGGCTAGATATTAGATATAATTTGACAGCTGGCAGGGGTCAAGGTTAGGTTGACTGATAATTTTTATGATAGGTTTGATTATTTCCAGTACTACATTTTTGAGTAAAGTCGTGGGTATGGAATCTAATATGGATGTTGTAGATTTTTACAGTAAAACTAGTAAAATTAACTCTGTCTCTTGGAGAGGATTAAATTAGAATAATATCTGGTCTAAGGTAAATATACTGACATGGTTAAGATTTACAGTATTGATTTTGTGCCTAATGTTTTCACATTTATCACTGAAAAAAATAATAAATTCAAACCGGATGGTGGAAACACAGGTTTCTCTAATGCCATTTATGCTCTAGTTTTATAGTGGTCTGTGGGGCTATGCTATCCAGAGTACAATGAAATATTGACTTTAGGTGGTCAGGTGATACAATCAGAGTTGATAAATTTGGGAGTTTACTAAAAAAATTGTCTGCAGTACTTGTAAATGTGCATTTGAGCTTGTGCTGGCATAAAACTCAACAATTTTGGTTCATAGTAATTTTAAATAAGATAAGATAATGGTCTGAAATAAGATCAGACTGTGGAAGTGTAACTATATTGTCTATATTTAATATTATTTTTAACATTAAAACAAATGTTTGACCGCCCTTATGAGTGGGTCCTATTACATTCTGGTTTACCCCTACAGAGCCAAGAATGGACGCCAATGCAGTGCTCGGGGAGTCTTCTGGATTGTCGAAGTATACAAATAGAGCTTAGTTATCTCTAAACAAATAGTTTTCCTTGATAAGTAATGCCTTGAAAACTGCGTCATAAAGCTTTAATAAGTACAGTTTTGTCCCGTGTACACTCGGGTCTACTTACACTGCTCAAAAAATAAAGGGAACACTTAAACAACACAAGATAATTCCAAGTAAATCTAACTTCTGTGAAATCAACACGTCCATTTAGAAAGCAACTTTGGTTGACAATTAATTTTACATGCTGTGCAAATGGAAAAGACAACAAGTGGAAATTATTGGCAATTAGAAGACACACTCAATAAAGGACTGGTTCTGCAGGTGGGGACCACAGACCACTTCTCAGTACCTATGCGTTCTGGCTGATGTTTTGGTCACTTTTGAATGTTGGTGGTGATTTCACACTCGTGGGAGCATGAGACGGACTCTACAACCCACACAAGTGGCTCATGTAGTGCAGCTCATCCAGGATGGCACATCAATGTGAGTGTCTGTCAGCGTAGTATTCTGAGGCTGGAGGCACTTCCAGGAGACAAGCCAGTACACCAGGTAATATTGAGTTGGCCGTAGGAGGACAAACAACCCAGCAGCAGGACAGCTACCTCCGCCTTTGTGCAAGGAGGAACAGAAGGAAAACTGCCAAAACCCTGGAAAATGACCTCCAGCAAATGTGCATGTGTCTGCACAAACGGTTAGAAACCGACTCCATGAGGATGGTATGAGGTCTCGACGTCCACAGATGGGGGTTGTGCTCACAGCCTAACAATTTGCAGGATGCTTGGCATTTGCCAGAGAACACCAGGATTGGCAAATTCGCCACTGGTGCCCTGTGCTTTTCACAGATGAAAGCAGGTTCACACTGAGCACATGTGACAGACGTCTGGAGATACAATGGAAAGCGATCTGCTGCCTGCAACATCCTTTAGTATGACCAGTTTGGCAGTGGGTCAGTAATGGTGTAAGGTGGCATTACTTTGGAGGGTCACACAGCCTTTCATGTGCTCGCCAGAGGCAGCCTGACTGATATTAGGTACCGAGATGAGATCCTCAGACCCCTTGTGAGACCATATGCTAGTGCGGTTGGCCCTGGGTTCCTCCTAATACAGGACAATGCTAGACCTCATGTGGCTGGAGTGTGTTAGCAGTTGTTGGCAGATGCTTTAGTCCAGGTCTGGAAGGAGATCCCTCTAGAACATGCCCAGGCGTTTTAGGGAGGTCATACAGGCACGTGGAGGCCACACACAATACTGAGCCTCATTTTGACTTGTTTTAAGAACATTACATAAAAGTTGGATCTGCCTGTAGTGTGTTTTTCAATTTTAATTTTGTTTGTGACTCCAAATCTAGGCCTTCATTGGTTAATAAATTTGATTTCATTGATGATTTTTGTGTGATTTTGTTGTCAGCACATTCAACTTTGTACAGAACATTCAATAAGAATATTTCATTTATTCAGATCTAGGATGTGTTATTAGAGTGTTCCCTTTATTTTTTTGATCAGTATATTAGTTTACAGAGAGCAACGTCATGTATGTTCTTTTGTTATTTCCATATAAATGAGATATGTTCCTCTCAGACCCACAAAACATGACAAGGCCATAGAAACGTACAGGACAAAACCAAACACCAGACTCTCGGAAAAGAGTGAGGTTGCTGCACATGCATGTCACCTTCTTAGAAAAGAATACAGTACATAGAAAAAGAATATACACTGGAGGGGGGGGGGGGTGGCAAAAATATACACAATTAGACACAATTACCAACAATGTGCTAGCTGCTTTTTTTCTACAGTTGAAATGAAATAATCTAACAATGTTCAGTGATTATCCCATTCAATCCCCTGCATATTTACTGCTTATTCAGAATGCTAACATACTTTAGTCTCAGGCTTTATTCAGTTCAGAAAAAGAATACATGGTATTTTTACACTTCATGCAAAGCACGGTGACCAGTATATTAAACCTGGTATGCATTAATCATTAGGCAAATATGTATGGTAGCTTTGAATATCACAGGTGTGGCTGGGGTGAGGGTGACGTGTCACATCAACTGCAACAATGAACCTGAAGCAATGAAAAGATATCGAACCATTGTCTTTTCAACACCAGCTTAATACTTAATACTAAAATTGTAAAGCATCTATATATAATTCTGTAAAGCAATGATGCTTTCACTAATATTAAAATAAGAAATCGGTTAGCACTTAAAGTCAGTATGAGGAGCAAAAAATAAGCCAATGGGCTATTTTACTGACTTGAATAATATGAACACTCTAGATTCTCTGTTTCCATGAAAGTTCATTTATTTATTCATTCATTCATTATCTATCACTTAATCCACACAATATCTCGGGCTAACCGGTGACTGCCCTGGCAAGTCTGGGTTCAATGGCAGGAACACCCCTAGACAGGGCACCACTCTATCGTAGGGCTCACACAAGTGAAACACACGTTTACACACTAAGGGCCACTTTAAAGACTTCATGAATGCTATGACAAAAATGAAATCTTTTCTACTCAACAAGTGATGAGCTACTTGGTAATTGCTGATACACATCTGGGTCATTCAAGAGAATTCATTAAAAATTATTTTTAAAAAGTCTGTAAATATTTCGTCATATTTATTGTTTTGAAGAAAAACAATACTCTTTTTAATACTGTACCTCATTTATATATTGTTTTGTTATTAAAGACAAATCTGTGCAAAATACTACGACTTCTGTCACTAACCAATGTTTTAAGATTCCTGAACCCATTAAGATAATTAATAATGAAGCAGAAATCAGAATAAATCCTTCTTATTGATGCTGTTTCCTCACAGTGAATTGTGTATAGATATAACTAGTGTACATATGATATATGACTTGTGTAAAGATGTGTGACTTGTGTATAGATGTACTGTATGACTTGTGTTTAGTTATATGACTTGTGTACAGATATATGACTTGTATAAAGATGTATGACTTGGGTACAGATATATGACTGGTCTATAGATACAGCGGTTAGACAATGAAACTGAAACACCTTGTTTTAGACCACAATAATTTATTAGTATGGTGTAGGGCCTCCTTTTGCGGCCAACACAGCATAAATTCGTCTTGGGAATGACATATACAAGTCTTGCAGAGTGGTCAGAGGGATTTTAAGCAATTCTTTTTGCAGGATAGTGGCCAGGTCACTACGTGATGCTAGTGGAGTAAAACGTTTCCTGACTTACTGCTTTAAAACACCCCAAAAGGGCTCTTGATACATCACTTGCTGTCTTGGTCACAGATGCGCCAGCAAGATGTGCACCAACAATTTGTCCTCTTTTGAACTCTGGTATGTCA